>JAWVGU010000016.1:600000-870030 GCA_037039885.1 Miamiensis avidus
AAAATTTTTTAAAAAGTTAGTATGAAATCAATTTAGACTAATATTTATATCCGGATCTTCCTCAAAGCATAGACGAAAAAACTTATACTATTAATGAATATTTAAATGAATATAATAAAAATAATAATAATTAAATAAACTTTATCTATAAAAAAATAAGCATTAATGTATTATTTGAAGACTAAGTTAAAGAAATATTTATTGATAAAAACTCAAAATATAAGAAAATTAAATAAGAAATTATTTAACAATATCCTGAATTATAAGAAATTAATTTTGCATTTTTTAAATTTGAAGGCGAAATAGATTCTACGGAAGATCCTGATTTAGTATGTATGGATGATTTTGTAAGGATAGATAGTTCTTATAATGATTTAGAAGACTATGATATTATTAAATTATAATCTGAAAATAGAAAAGGAGAAAAGGGGTTAGTAATATTTGAAATTTGAAATAAAATTATTATTTTTATTACTATATATTTACAATGAAAAATAAAAAATAATAAAAATTAAATAAATCTAGATATTAAAATATGTTTAAATGAATTTTAGCCGAAATTTAAACTTTTAAGCTTTATTTTTATAATTTTAAAAATATATCTTTTGACCATTTATAGAGTTAATTCACTTATATATTAAATTTAATTTCTCAAATAAAATATGATCAATTAAACTTAAAAATAAAATATGAATTAAATAATATAAATATAATTTTTTTGAACATTGCTTTTTTACGCATCTAAAAAGTACATATAACTATATAGATTAAGTTTTCTAAATTATAAGAAGAAAATAAGCATATAAAAAGACTAAGAGAAATTATTATAATCCTAAATTAAAAAGTTATATTTCAAGCAATGGAAATATTAAATTTTTTTAGTTATTTCTAAGAACATACGCTTACTGTCCAAATTAAAGTATAATAATTATAGTGTTTTTAATATAAGATTATTATTAATTAAAAATTAAATGTTAACTCAAAATATAAATATAAAGTAAATTGGAAATTTAATTTTTTATCTAAAATAATGTATTAATAATTTAATTATAATAAATGAATCAGAAAATATATACCCTAATTTAGAGAATTTAAATAAATTATATTATATGAGATTAATATTATTTCCCTTCAGCAAATAGTTAATTATTGAAAATAAACAATTAAATTGAAATAATTATATAAGCTGTCAATAACTCTTATTATATCTTATTGCAAATACATAATCTAATATTTTAAGAACTCTTTGTATATAAAAATACAGAATTTAATGTATATTGAAATATATTTGTCTTATTACCTTACACTTTAAATTTCGAAATTCCGAGAAAAAATATAGTGGATTTGATGCGGATATAATAATAAAAACAAAATTAAAATATTCCTGTTGATCTAAATATAATATAAGGTTGCATTGAAATACTTTTATTTGTACTTGAGGATCTGGTAGGTAATTTTTTTTTTTACCGTTTAAATTACATACTCTATAAATAAAATATAATATAAGCAACAATAAAGTTATATTATATATTAAAAAATAATAAGTATTATATGTATCAATCAGAGTGATGAATTAGATTTCTTAATGAAGTTCTATACTATAAAGATAATAATATTAAAGAATTTTATAGTAAAAACTAAATAAATAATTATTAATGCAATTTATTAATAATATTTTTAGTATTACTTAATATATGAAAAATGGCAATAATTTAAAATATATTAGAGACATTAGTCAAATCTATTTTATAATATATGGATAAATATGAATTGAGAAATATTAAATTAATAATAAACAATTATCCTTATCTATTTCACTACTCTAAATGAAAATACTTCATCTTATTTTTAAAAGTGTTAGGAGAAATCTCTAAACTATTTAAAACAAGATTTTACATACCTAAAATGATAAGGATAAGTTGTTTATTTTTGAATTATAAGAAGAATTGAATGAAACCAAATTAATATTGACGTCTATTTTAAAACTAATTGAATGAATTACTAATTATAACTATATTTCATTGTTATTTTATTTTTTAATTCATAAAACAAAAAAATTTTCAAATTATATTATATATATTAAAAAATTGTATTGATTTTTCAAGGTAGTCTAATAGTTTTCAACATTTGAGACTATTATTTAACAATTGATTCGATTATTTAAATTTTAATTAAGTGATTACCCTTTTATATAATACATTAAATCGTAATAATTTAAAAAATTAGCTTGAATTCTCAACAATTAATAATAAAATTAAATAATTGAACACAATTTTAAATTATTAAGAACATAGCTCTAAATTTGAAATAAATTAATTATAAAATTTTTTGTAACTTTGCTATATTTAAAAGCTTAAAGGAAACATTTTATATTCAAATACTAATTTATATGCTTGCATATCTTCATTATACTATTCTTAAATTAGTACTTATTAAGAATTTAAATAGATGTCTATTTAATATATTGGTAAGCATTTATACAAAATTATGGAAAATATAAAATAAAAATAACATGTTTTTATATTTTTGAATTTTATATATTTTAAAATTAATGTATTAATGTTATATATTATATTTATAAGTATTTTTAAAATAAAAATAATTTTATTTTTTTAAAATAAATGATTAATAGCTTTATTTTATTATATAATATTAATATTAAATAAAGTAATTTTATGAAATATATATAAACCTATAAATTAAATTTTATTAACCTAATTAAAATTAAATGAACTATACAGTTTGTATATATAAACTATCTTATTAAATCTATTATTTATATTTAATAATATAAAACTATAGATATACGTGTATTAATTTCGAATAATTATAAATAAATTATAAGGTATATAATTTATATATAGAATATAGATAGAATTAAAATTTTGCTATTAATATGTTCCAAAAAAGAAATAAACATATTAAATAAAAAATTATAATAAGAAAAGCAACTAATAAATCATTCTTTTAAAATAAATGATTAATAGTATTATTTTATTATATAATATTAATATTAAATAAAGTAATTTTATGAAATATATATAAACCTATAAGTTTAATTTTATTAACCTAATTAAAATAAAATGAACTATACAGTTTGTATATATAGAATATCTTATTAAATCTATTGTTTATATTTAATAATATAAAACTATAGATATACATGTGTTAATTACGAATCTTTACAAATAAATTATAAAGGTATATAATTTATATATTAAATATAGATAGAATTAAAATTTGCTATTAATACGCTCTAAATAAGAAGTAAACATATTAAATAAAAAATTAAAATAAGAAACACAACTAATATAAATAAATTAAAAAAAACACAAATATTTAACTAAATTAAAATGTAATCTAATTTATAAGACGAAGGACTTTCTAACATACAGAAGAAAAGGGTTAAATCCATGCTTTCAAAACTTCCAATGAATCTTTATCTAATTATCCATAATAATACTGGTGAAAATAAAGAATAAATCAAACTGATGAAGAAAATAGCATCTGAATTATTCATATAAAACTAAGACATCAATGTCAAATTAGGACACTATGGATATTAAAATTCAAACTAAATTTTTGAAGAAAAACTAATCTTTGATACATATAAAAAAAGAGTTAATATCCCAGATGAAATTTAAAAACAAATAGAACATAAAAATTAAAACGAATAATAAATCCAATAAAATGGATTCAAATTATTCTAAGATGTAAACATTATAAACCATAATTTTAATTGTTTATATATTTTTTTATTATTCATTTGATCAGATTATAGAGAAAACGGAGTATAATGTTGAATAATAAACACTAATAATAATCATTTCTGATTCTATGAAAGATTTGTTCGGAGAAGAATAATTGTAGAATAAAGACTTAATATAAAATATAAAATAGATTACAGAAAACAATGACCTGTTCATGATAAATGAAAATAAAGAAAATTATTAAATTAATTATGAAGATTTTGATATATCGAATGAAAATGTAATAAATACCAAAAACTTTAGCGAATTGAGAAAATATATAGATAATTAAAAATTAGTGTATAATATGCCTATCAATGAAGTTTTTTGTGGCAATGGAGTTATATATATATACTTCCCATATACAGATGTAAATAAAACACAATTTGAAATAAAACTAATATCTAAAAAACTAACTAATCGAAAAGAATTTATATTTTCTTCTTAAGAAAAAAAAATATTGATGTTTTTAGTATGTATTATAAAAATAGTTAGGATCAACATACGAAAATGACAGTTGTAAAATTGGTAAATGTAGAAAAATAAATATATGATCTTGAATATAAAACGAAATTAGAAAATTAAAGTTGGAGTGATTATAAAAAATTTGAGTCAGATGTTGACTTAAATAATTTTTAAGGTGATTTTAATAATTTGGATGAATAAACAGTTAATGCTTTATAAAAAAAATTGGAAGAATATAGATTACCCTAAGACTATCTTGATCTTGGAATAAATAAAATTAATTTTGCTTTCTTTGGAGAAATGGGTGTTGGAAAAAGCAGTACCATTAATACTCTAATTAAGGTAATAGGAGGATATCAATAATAACCTGTTTCTAATGGAAATAAATCTTGCACTCTAAATCTCTAGGAAATAACTTCTCTCAATAATTTAGATTCTTTTTGTGCATATGATACAGCTGGATTTGAAATTTATGAACAAGAAGGAGATGAAGACTCTTTACAAAATTTTGAATTGAATCATATCGATTAAACCTAGTATGGGAAGGAAATGCTACATAATCTTCTTTAAGGGAAATTACCTAAAAATGCCAATTTAAGCACAATAAGAGGTGAAATATCTGAAGTATCTAATCGTTCTACCAGTCTCAGAGATGCAGTATATAGAATTACCATTGTTTTTAATACCAGTTATTTATATTATGCATATTATTTAATGTTTAGATTCATGCAGTTGTTATTGTTGTTGATATGAATCGTAATGGAATTGAAAATATGAGTCTTATTAAATCGTTTATTGAAAAGCTTGAAGGAAAAGATAATTTGTATAATCCTATTATCATATGCACTAAGGTTATTATGAATTTAAAAATTTACAGAAATCATTATTTTTACACTAAATATTTTTCATTAGTGTGACAGAACTCTTCAATAATAAATACAATATTTATCCAACCCATCTATGGAAGATATTTATGATACTTATTTGGGTTAATTTAGACCTTTTTTAAAACAATTTACAAGTAATTTGAAACAAAACATGGAAAGTATTTAAGACGAAAATATTTTCCCATACATCAACAAAAAACTTGGATAAGAAATAAATGATAATGAATTATATTTGAAGTAAATTTCATTTAAATTTATTATTTAGTTTTAATTTATAAAATTATTTATTAAAGGTACATTAGTCTCAAGATATTAGATAAAATAAGATAATAAGGATTGAGCCATATATAAAATTAACTGAAATGTAGATGGTTAATAAAAGTAAAAAAAATAAAGAATAAAAGTAATAAAACTATTGGAACCATAGCAAAAGGTGATAAAAGTGATTCTAATAAGGTTGAAGATATAGTTTAAGACATAAGTAAGTTTAAAATAATGTTTATAAATCTTTATTTACTATATATTTATTTATTAAAAATCAAATTTTAAAGATGATGCTATTAAAAACTGTGCTTTATTAAATGAAGACCATATGAAAAATTGGGTTTTCGTATCTAATTAATAGAGCATTTATGAAGGTAGTAACATTAGTAAAGATGATAAAAAGACACTAATTAAAGACGTAATACATAAGAAGGAGTATATCCTAATAGAGCTTACAGAATCTGTTAATTAAAATGATCAATCAGCACAAATTTTAGATATTACTTATTCTGACAATTTATTATAGAATTCATAAATACCAACTTATTAAGAATTTTAAGAAAATGTTTAATGCCCTTCTGTGGAATAAATAACTATAAGGTTTAAATTTGAAGATAGAAATGATATAAAAACATAAAAAATAAAAATTTCTTCGGATGATACTTTAGCCTAAACAAAAAATAAAATTAAAATTGATTTAAATAAAAAATTTTAAATCAATTTGGACTAATATTCTTTTCCAGATCTTCCACAAAACACAGACGAAACAATTTATACTATTAAAGAATATTTAAGTGAATATGGGAAAATAAGCAATAATTAAATACTTTTTCAAAAATAAACAAGTATTAAAGTGCTATATGAAGAGTTAGTTTAAGAAATATTTATTGATAGTAGCTCAAGATATAAAAAAATTAAATAAGAAATCGTTTAGTAATTCCCCGAATTATAATATGATAATTTTGGGTTTTTTAAATTTGAAGGCTAAATAGATTCTACAGAAGAAGCTGATTTATTATGTGTGGATGATTTTGTAAGGATAGATAATGGTTTAAATAATGAATTCGAAAATTATGATGTAAATCAATTGTCTTCTGTAAATAGATAAGGCGAGAAGGGATTAGTTATATTTGATGTTTGAAACATTATTAATATAAAATAGTTAAAATTAATTATATTATTATAATATAAATTAAAAATACAAATATTTTTAAATATAACTTTCTTAAAAAAAAATGAATAAAATAATACTTTCAAAAATTTAATTTAGTTATATTTTGTTTTTTTCACATTTTTCTGCATATATCATATAGTGATTTTATTATTTTTTGAACACATAGTTTATTTTTTTTAGAAAATTAATAGTTTGTTTGAAAAAAAAATGATTATTTTACCAAATATATAAAACTATATGTAATTTTCAATCTATTTTTTTGAAAAATAAATTTTTTTTTATGCATAGATACTCAAATTTAATTTACCAAATAAATTCCATAAAATTAAACTATATAGTAGATATATAAAAATTTTTTAATAAACCTAGCATAACATTCTTTTTTAATCATTTTTATTGAAGTCAGTAATAATCTAAATAAAAATTATAACAAATAATTGAAATTAATTTAAATAGAGCAAAAATAATAAAATATTATTAAGTTTTAGTGTAAAATAACGATAATAACAGATACAATAGACTCTTATAATTATTAATAATAATACATTGATTATTAAAATTTAAAAAACTTAAGAACTAAATTTGACTAAGTTTAGTTTTTTAGGATAATAAGCGTCATTTCTAATGAAGAGCCATAATAATTGATTATCTATAGAGTGAAAAGCTAGAACATTTAATGTAATACAGTAGGAGCATATTTTCAAGGACAGTTCCAAAAAAAGAAATAGTATTAGCAATAACAGTATTATAATTCTATACAAATTAAACTCCAACCATTAAATTCTATAAGCTTCTTCACTTGCATGAGATAAAAATTAAGCTGAAATGTTTAAACTAATATAATATTCGTAGTAATAATATATAAATTCAATCATGTTTTTAGGTATTTCTAAAAATAATGATATTATATTACTTAATTTATATTAGCATTGAATTTATAGAATACCAATAATGACTTCTATATGAATAAGCTAAATCAATTTTTAAAATAATAGAACTTTAATTAGGGTAATCCCATATAATTTTTTTAATTCAAATACAAAACTAAGTTATATAATATTTTTAAAGATATTAATTTATTGTTCGTAAGTTTATATCTTTAACTTTATGTGCTATATAATAATTTTCTGATCAATATTCTCAATTATTTTTATTTTTTATTTTTATTTTTAAATAATAAACAACATACTTTTTAAAAGTAGTATCTTACTATATATATATAATTCTACATCTATCAAAGCTATATAAGCTTAAATACAATTTTGAAAATTAATAGAACATATAAAAAGTGAATTTTCAGATTTCACATATAATAAAAATATTAATATTAATAATTTCAGCAATCATTACAAAATTATAGAAATAGTATAAATTCCCACAAACAATGCAAACTAATTTAAGGTCAGCAGCGAATAATACATACAGGAAGTTTTAATTCTAAATGACAAAATTATAGCCTTGATTATTGAAATGAACAACTGAAATAAAAATTTCTCATAATAAATTAAAAAAATAGAGCATTAAAACTAAAAATACCTCAAGCAGCAGAATCTTAAATTTACAATAAATAGTAAAGGAAAATCACTATTATAGACAGGGAATCCAGAAATTAGGAATGTAAATATAAATATCACCACATATAAATAACAAATCATGAAATTCTGTAGGAAATCAAAAACATAAGAAGCCCATAAAATTTTGACCGTTGGATGTGTGAAATTTAAAACGATACAATAAATAAAAAACAACTAATAATCTAAGAAAACATCCACAAAAACTGAAAATATAAAATAGTAAAATGGATTTACTGAAGTAAATATGATGAACTGTATTAAAAAAATAAAAATAAAGTACTAATAAGTGTTTGTATATCTACCAACTAAAGTTATCATATCAATAATTTCAGTTACCTTTATCTTAGCATGACAAGCAATAATATTAAAGATTCCCCACAACTAAAATGAGCTTTCTTTATACTCAACATGTAAAATGAATACAAAAGCGAATTCTAATAGTATAAAAACTAATATTATTCCTATAATTTTTAAATATTTTAAAAATTGATTCATATAATTATTACATACATATTGGTAAATAAATGCATATAAATATAGTTATTATTTCCAATTATTTTAATTGTACAAGGATTTATATTGCTTAAAGTTTTTCTTTATATTTTGATAGATTATTAAATATAATAATTAAATGAATTCTAAATAAATAGAGAAATACACATAAATAAAATGTTAAATATGCATTTAAATATTCAATAATTAGAATAAAACAAATTTAAATCATCTATATTATTAAACCAAAATATTTTTAAAATTTTGAGATTATTTATATTGGAGACATAATATTATTTAAATTCTTAGTAGTTTACAGTGAATTAATTAGTTTTATAGTAAAATTATATTTCCATTTAAATTAAATTCTAACAATAAAATATTTAAATATATAAGATTATACCAACATATTATATAAGTTAAAATATAATTTAAATTTTATTTTTTATAAAAATCATATGATTTTTAAAATAAATTGACAAAAACAAAATTGGATTTATATACATATTTTATATAGAAATATTAACTATTAGATAATAACTTCAATTATTAAATTACCATACAAATCTTTTAAACTTATTCAATTTAGTTTTATGGTTAATATTTTAAGTGATTTTATATTATTTTAGAAAGAAGGTAGACATTTATTAATGTTATAAATGTATTGAATACTTAATATATAACTATACATCTTTAAATACAAAATCATGATATTATTTTATATACTTTAATGTGATAGATTTTCTATAAACATACCTAATGAATAACCATACACTATAAAGGATTTAATAAAGAGTTAGTAATAACTTAATATATAATTAATAAAAAAAATTAAAATCAAAAAAAAAAAAAAAATACTCAAGGTACTTATTGTGAAATTCATAAGGTTAGGAAGTTATTACGATAATTATACTATATTACACGGATGATTAACTATTTTATTCATTTGAAACATCCCAATGCATTTTGCTTAAAGTAAACAATAAAAATTTATAGAAATTAGCTAGTATTTTATAGAAAAATTTTTCTAGAAAAAAAATCAATTTATAAATAAAAAAACTAGAATTTTTAATAGAAAATAATGATAACTTCGAAATTTTATATAAATTTAGGCTTACAATTTATAATTGTGAGAATAGATTTGAAATATTCTTGTAGATATTTTATATTTTACTTCATTACTTATAATTTAATGAAACTAAATTAATTTCCAACCCATTAATTTTTTTAAATAACCTAAATTCTTTTTAAATCAAAATTAAAATAATATATATTATTTTTTAACTATGGTGCAAGATTAAAAGAGTAAAAATATATCTATTTGTAATAACTGTATAGAAGATTATTTGGTTTAATTAAATTATAAATAAAGATTTAAGAATTTTTAATTATTTATAATATGCCTACTGTTTTATTAATTATAATAAAAATATAATAAACCATATTTAGAATTGTTAAACTTAACTTGCTTAATCAAGTAATATAGTGTAAAGTAAACTTCCTAACATATAAATTTCACAGTAATTTATTAATAAATTCAGATTATAATTCCTTTAAAAAACAAGCTATGGATTCGGTAATTTTTTTTTCATATTATTATTTCTATTAAAATATTACATGTGCATATGAAAAGATCGTTCTAATAATTTTATTTGATATAGTTTGACTTATTATATTGTTTATTTAATCTACTAACCTAATTAAAGATAGTTAAAAATAAGACAACTCATAATTATTTATTAAAAAGGTTTTGCTTTTCAATAATTAACCCATCTAAAATATTGGAAAAAGATTTTAGTATGTATATGATGATGATAATGAAGATGAAGATATATTTGAATTATACCCTTTTAACCCCACAGATCAACAAGAATAAACAAACTAATTTTTATTCTAACCGGAACTAAATAGTAATAGCTATACATACTTAAAAGAAGATACCATCATTTACTCTTAAGATCAATTAGAATTAGTTTAATTAGGGAAGGCATAATAATAATAAGAACTTCTAAAATAAGTATAAATTAATTAACATAATATCCAATAAAATGAAAGAAATACTATTAGAAAAATTAAGAAAAATTTCTTAAAAAATATATGTTACTCTATTTTGAATCATATTCAAAATTTTTAAGAAAACTATAAAGACATCATAGAAAAAGAAACCAATAGTGATTTTAAAAAGTTCATTAGAAAATATCATCCCAAAAAAATTGTTGTTACTAATAGAAAATGTTTTGCTAAAGTTTTTCTGGATTAGAATTATTAAAATAATAAATTATAATTGAATTCAAAATAACTTCAGTAATACTAATAAAGGTAAAGGGAAAAACAACTTTTAAGAAAACTAGCCTATCATTTTTTGTAAAAGCATTTCTATAGCTATTGTATAGAAAAGGCCAGAATCACTGAAATTTATGAATTTTATAAAATGAGAAATGATTTCTTAAGATTACTTTTATAATTAATTACTTTATGATATAAAAAATATGTTTAATTAACATTAAATAACATTTTCTTATAATAATTATTAATGGCAATAAAATAAATTTATTGTAAATTTATATTTTATAAGCTGTAAATAATAAAAATATATATGGGAATTATCACTCTTTACTTCAATCATACCCTTTAATTCAAACTTCATATTATAAAAGCAATTAGCATAAATGGATTTACGTTTATTAGCTTAAAAAACCCATTATAATAAAATTATACTTCTATTTTTTCATTCCAAAATATTATTTTTTTGAGTCTTGATTTATATTTTAGGTAAACTATTAAAAATTATAATTTTTTTTATATATAAATTATATGGTTTATATATATCTAAAAAATGGACTGTATGGGCAAATTGCATTTTCATTGATTATATAATTTAACTATTGCAATAAAGTTCATAGTTTTTTCAAATGGCAGAATATAAGAACCTGTAAAGATCTTACACAACTTTGATTTCATAAATTTTGTTGTAATATGTTTATAATTGTTATATTTATAATCTAAGCAATTGTGACTAAGAATAAAACATATATTAGCTATCACTACGCCTTATACTCTCTCTCATATGCACAGATTAAATAATTATAATTTAGAAATTGTTAAAATTAAATCACTAATAAATTTTATTAGAATGATTTTTAAATTTATTAATTTTTAATCATATATAGGTAGGCTTTTATATTTAGCAAAATTTGTTGATTTTTTATTTAATACTCAACTATCATCCTTAGATAATGATATATTATTTTACAAACATTAATGTGATAGTTAATCATTATAAGTATCTTACGAAAAAGCATACCCTAAAAAGGATTAAATACAGAGTTAGTATTAAATAATTATATAATTAATAATAAATATATAAAAAAAAAGGATAAGTAATAGTTATACTGTGAAATTTTAAGGTTAGGAAGTTATTATGATAATTATACTATATTGAATCCATTATAAATTATTTTTTAGACTAGAATCATCCAAATATATTTAGATTTAACTTGTAAAAATATTTATTAGTAGAAATCACCTAGATAAATAGTTGATAGAAAAATTTTCTAGCAGAAATCAAATTTACTAATAATTAATTAAAATTATATTTTAATTAATAAAAGAAGGTGTAACTATATTTAAATAAAATGCAGCAATGTTAAATTACTTTTAACTAGATATTATAAGTTTTTTATAGAAATATTATATATTATTGCATTATATATAATTGATAGATGCAATAATATTTATATACCATTATTTTTTTAATGATAATAGCTTAGATTCGGTTTAAATTGGAATTTAAAATATTCAATGAATAAGATAAAAAAGATTTAAATATCTTACTGCTTTTAACTTAACCTAACAGTAATGAATAGTTTTAATAATTTATTATATGCCTACTGTTTAATTTATTTTTATAAAAATTTAAATTTAAAATTGGGATATATAATATATTTATTTAAGCAATATAGTATAGTTTAAGCTTCCTAACTTATAAATTTCACAGTAGTTAGATAGCCCAGATAATAAATCTTTTTAGAAGAAAAATTATGTATTAGGTAATTTTTTTGGATAGTTCTTAAATATTAATTTGATATGAGATATGATTTAATCTTATTATTATTTAATTAATTGGAGAACATTTAGAAAAAATTAAATCAACTGATATTTTTATTTTTTTAAAGATTTTGCTTTTCAATAATAAACCCATATAAAATGTAGAAAAAAGGTTTTAATATAATTGTGATTTAGATGATGAAGATGAAGATATATTTGAATAATACCCTTATAACCCTGCAGTTCAACATGAATAAACAAACTAATTATTATTCTAACAAGAACTTAACAGTAACAAGTATATTTATTCAAAAGAAGAGACCACCATTTCTTATTAAAACAAATTAGAATTAGTTTAATTAGAGAAATCATAAAAAGAATAAGCATTTCTAAAATAAGAATTAATTAATAAGTAAGATATCATGTTAATTTAAAAAATAATACTAGAAAGGTTAAGAAAAATTTCTTAAAAAATATATGTTACTCTATTTTGAATCATATTCAAAATTTTTAAGAAAACTATAAAGACATCATAGAAAAAGAAACTAATAACGATTTTAAAAAGTTCATTAGAAAATATCATCCCAAAAAAATTGTAGTTACTAATAGAAAATGCTTTGCTAAAGTTTTTCTAGATTAGAATTATTAAAATAATAAATTATAACTGAGTTCCAAATAACTTCAGTAATGCTAATAGAGGTAAAGGGAGAAACAACTTGTAAGAAAACTAGCCTATAATTTTTTATAAAAGCATTTCTATAGCTATTGTATAGAAAAGGCCAGAATCACTGAAATTTATGAATTTTATAAAATGAGA
Source organism: Miamiensis avidus (assembly GCA_037039885.1). Classification (NCBI taxonomy): domain Eukaryota; phylum Ciliophora; class Oligohymenophorea; order Philasterida; family Glauconematidae; genus Miamiensis; species Miamiensis avidus. The sequence goes on from JAWVGU010000016.1 coordinate 613,470, forward strand.
AATGATTTTATAAGATTACTTTAACAATTAAATACTTTATGATATAAAAAATATGCTTTAATTTTCAATAAAAATCAATTATTTATAATTATTATTAATGGGAAAAAATGAACTATAAATTAATATTGTATTTGCTTTTAATAATAAAATATATATATATTTTAAATAAATTACAAATTGGAAAAAATATCTAAATTATATGTAAATTTATAATAAAGTTATATACTTAGAATTAGGATAAAATGAGTATTTTCATTCTTTATTTCTATCTTCTGCATAAAAATGATCATTAATTTATTTAATATTAAAAATTTTTAAGGCTGAGACAATTTTTTTACCCTTATATGATAAATATTATTTTTTCTTTCTTTATTATTATATTTATCTTTATTATAAAATGGATACTATGTATTTTCTTTTTCATTATTTATTGGAATATTGTATTTTTATAACTATTATTTTTAATTTTGAGTATTAGATGTATTAATTGTTTTTTATCTCCAATAATTAATTGAATTAGTTCTTGTTCTTTAAAGTTATATGTTCCAGAGTGGATTTATATTTTCATATTTTTTTTACTTTATTATTCAACCATAATTTAATTATATTATTACATTCGACAATTAGAAACGAAGTTTGGTTGGGATTTTCTTTCTTGTTATTTATTATTATTATCTTTATTATAATTATGATTAACAGATTTTGATCTAATAGTTTTTACAAGTTAAAACAGCTATTAATCCTCGTTATCTTACAAGTTAGAGCATATATTATTATTTTAATTTATAAATTATATTTTACATTTTTATTAAATCAAATTATTAAAGACATTTTATCTATTTTCTAAAGTTTTGCATATACTTCCTAAATTGTATTTTTTATTAATTCCTGATAATTCTACATCAGTATATTGCTAATAAAACAATTGTTTTAAATTTTTTTCACATATTTAATGTTACTACTTAGTTTTCATTATTGATTTTAATTCATTTTATTACAATTTATCGTTATCTTATATTTGTTCATATCCTAAAGGAGGAAAGTAAATTTTTTTTATTTACTTAAGGTGCTTTAAACTTCTGAAATTGATATTTATTTAGGTCTAATAGGGGAACCATCGGTATTATTTTATACAGATTGAAAATGATATTAGTTTTCGTTTTCCTTTCGGCTTTAATTTTATAATTACGGTTAAGCTAATGAAGAGTTTTATAAATAATTAATATATGTGGAGTCGCTTTCTTAGCTTGAATAAATCTTTTAATCAATTTTTAATTTGTTTTCTTTCAAATTAGAGAGTCCTCTTTATCTCGTCACACATGAATTTCTTTCTAGATTTGTATTCTAAAAAAATTCATAAAAGGTAATATTAGGGGATTTAAAAGAATTCTAAATTATTAAATAAGCAAATTTATATTAAATGAAGGTAATCCCTTGAATATTATATTATTAATCTATTTGAAAAATTTCCATGTTTATATTAAAAATTACTTTATTCCCCGAAAATTTTATTCATTTAAATAATTTATCATAATTTAAAACAAAGAAATACAAGTGCATATAAAACTATTACCTATAATATGCTTTTATCAGGACTATTACATACTGATTAAATCTGTCTTTCTTCACTAACTAAAGATAAATTGTTTCTATCTGATTTAACTTATGCAAACAAAATGGCATTCTAAGATTTTTAAATAGAATGCTTTTGCAATGACTTTCGATTCTTTAGGAGGATTTTGTCTTTATCAGTATGAATTTTGTATCCAAAATTTACTAAAAAACAAATTATTTAATTATTTTATATTAAATATTATAGAAATTATAGATTTATATTATTTTGTTTTTTGCTTTAGAATATTGATTGATTTTATTAAATTTTTACGCAATAATTTTTCAATATCCACTGTTTAACTCTATGGCTTATCCTAAACTTTGAGTTTTTCCTTAAGAAATCCTTCGTTTATTGTCTTATTAGGAAGTTTCATTTGGCAATTTTAAAATAAGTTCCTATTGTTTATTAAATTTATGTTTGTTTTTCTTTCTTGAAAGTTGTAGTAATAATCTTATTTTATTTAATTACTCTAATAACTATTACTTTACACTACAATTAAAATTTTGTGAAATTATAAAATTTAATTAAGAAAATATTTATATCTAATAATATTTTAGAAACTAAATATTTTTATAAATCTCTTAATTAGAATTTATAAATAATTTTTATTTTTTATTTTATTTAAATATCTATATTTCGATTTATAAATATGCATGTTTTTAACAAACATTTTATTTTGAGTAAAGAATATTATCTAATGAAAATTTTATGTATTCTTGATGTTTTATTGGCTCTAATATCATCTTAATTTATGATGTAATTGAATAATAAATTCAAGTTATTAAATAATAAATTTACTAGAAATAAAGTAATAAATAAAGGAATTTAAAGTATGAAATAGAAATATTAGTTTTAAAAATATTTTTAGCAATATCTAAAAATCTAATATCATATAAAATATAAATATTATTTTTACTTTTAATTCCTATAACTTTTATATCAGTTATATTCTAATAATATTTATCTAAAAATGTTTACTTTATACTTTGAAAAGAGATAATAAGAATATTAAATTAATATTTAAAAATATTCTATATAATAAGTTCTATTCAAATTAATAAAATAATAAAATATATTTATCTTCCATAATAGTATAATTATAATCTATCAAATCAATCAATCTTCATATTAATATAAATTGTTGGGTGCTTCTTCGTTTTATTAATTTTCATTTTGCTCATAATCTTAGCTCTGGTTTAATTCACTCTTGTTTCCTTATTTTTCTTCATAACTTTAATCATTATCTTATTCATCTAATTACTCTGCTTCGGTATGATTTTCTTTATTATTTTAGATCTATTCTTCATCTATGTCTTCATTCTTTAATTCATTTTCTTGATCTTAATTTTCAACAACTTATTTGTCCAAATCTTCTACTTCAATTTATTCTTCATGTTCTTAATTTTCCTCAACTTAGTTATCCAAATCCTCTACTTCCATGTCTTCTTTATTTTCCTAATTACTTTCATTTTAAGAATTTTATTATTATTATTCTATTTCGTTGTCTTCATTATTATTGAAATTGAAATCATTCTGAGATTATTAAAGTTCTTCATTTTATTAAGCTATATCATCATTATTTTCTTCTTATTCTTAAATTTAATCATTTTATTATCCTTCTTCTTAATAATCTACTTATCCTGTGCTATCGTTTATGATTTATTCTTATTAAATTTTTTAGTTTTCATGACTTTCCTAATTTTCTTCTTGATAGGGTTCGTCTAAATATTCCACATTTTCAATATCAAGTTAGTTTTCATCTTCTTATTAATCGTTATTGCCTTATTCATTTTCATCTTAATTTTAAGAATTTTGCATAAAATCTTGCACTTATGCAATTTAGAAATCATCTTCAATTGCTTCGACATTATTATCAAATTCGCTTTTTTGATTTGCCATCGAGTTTAATTTGTTGTTAACATGGAGTATTTGATTTGAAGAATGTTTTTTAAGAATCTAGCTATATGGTTAATGGTTCAGAGATGTAAAAGCTGATAAATCATTATGCAACACAGTAGACTGAGAATCGCGGCCATAATAAGATTGGGTCTGACTTTGGGCCGCTTCAATATCTTGTAATGATTTGGGTGTATAATCTGCGAGCCCTTAGTCTTTATTTTGCATTACAGAAATGTTATTTTAAGACTTTGAAAGTAAATTTCTATCAGTTATATCGTTTTAAGATGTAAGTATTTCAGATTTTAAGTGTTTATTGTTATTATTGTTCTCTTCATCATTTATTTCAATTTATTGGTGCTTTTTATTTCTTCTTGAACTTAATTTCTCTCTTTCTTCCTCCCCATCTTCACCACCCTCACTGTTATTTTCATTTTCTGATTCTTTAATTTCTGAGTTTATGCCCTGCAATTTTTCTTTATTTCCATTTTTTTTCAAATTTTTTCCTTGTTTATGCGACTTTATCCACAATTTCCATTTCAAAAAGAAAGAAGCCAAAACAAAAATTTAGAGTAAAATGCCCCCAACTATTCCGATCAATAAGATAACAGAGTTGGACTCCATTTCGCTTTCACCTATTACTTCGCAGATTTTTAGGCTTTTATTTGGGTTGGTTTATTTGGGACAAACTAAAACACATTCTCTTTAATACATATAGCAATCTAGGCAAGCCTGGTCTTTTTTACTGTATTTATATCCCTTAGCGCATTCGCATTTTCCTGAGAAGGGATTGATTCTTAAATTTTCTATCTGAAGACAAGTAAGACATACATCAAAGTTTTCACTATAAAATTGAACAATTAGTCATATATTAAGTTTAGTATGCAATATTATTACCAAGTTTCGCATAGGTCGGGACATTTTTCACAATTTGTTTAAATTCCTTTGTTATCATGGTATCCTTTTTTGCAGGTGCAGTGGGGGGGATTCTGATCTCTCATCTAGCTTTTAGAGCAAGTATCACATTGGTCAGATCCTTGATTGCAGGTTTCGCATTTAGGCTAGCATTTACCACTTTACACTTATCTATTTCCGTCTGCATCTAAGATATTTAAGGAATATGATCCCTTGCTTTCCTCCACACAATAAGGCGGCTACATAAGGGGATCAGTACATAAAAGACATAAAGTAGAATTATTGCACGTTTTGCACTGAGAATTGCACGGTTAGCACTCTAATATTCCTTCTTTTTCGAAGTAACCGTCCTAATATTGGTAAATAATTTTAATTAAACAATTACTATATTTTTTTTTTTTTTTATTTTTTTACTTCACATCCACAAGTAGGAAGGTCCATTTTCCTTCCCACTGCTATTTAGCATTTAGAACACTTATCGGCCGCTTTAGAACATTTGAGGCATTTAGAAGCACATTCTTAAGAATCAAAAATTAATATTTTATAAACGAAAAAAAAAAAAAAATAGTTATTACCTTAGCAATTCTTTTAATCGTTTTCAAATGTTCCATTTTTACAGAGACAATGGGGAGCCCTTCTATTTTCTCCTAAACACGTTAGGCAAATAGTTTAACTTTTGCAGGTATTACACGGAGAGACGCAATTCAAACATTCAGCATTTTGATCTTTGCCTTCATAGTAGCCATCCGCACATTTGCATTAGGGAGCGTTGTCTCTTGATTTATGAGCGCAGGTCAGGCAATGATTTTCTTTATTTTTACACGTGGCGCATCTGAAGGAGCAGGTTCCGCAATCAGATTCGGGGATTGCGATTTCAAAGAATTTATCTTTGCAAACACAGTTATTTTTGGCAATATCTTCTTTTTCTCTTCCCTTTCCGTCGCTGCATTCCGTGCAGGTATTCGCATCGGAGCATTTCGAGCATTTGGATGGACATTTCACACACAAAAGATGTTTGTCTTCATAGTATCCATCGAGGCACTTGCAACTTTTGAGATCAGAGTTCGCCCTGTCGATGCATTTCGTGCACTTATCGGCAGCGCCTGAACAGTGAAGGCAGGGGTGTTGACACTTTTGACAATCGGCACTTGCTCCATCGTCGAAGTACTCATCTTAGCAATCACAGTTCGGAATTCCATTTCTTTTCACTCCCACAACGCAAGAAGAGCAGACTTTTAGAGAAGAACAATTGACGCACGGATGCTGGCATTTCAAGCAATCATCTCCATCAAGGCCGTCTTCGTAATAATTGTCCAAACAGTTGCAATTTTCGTCGTTAATTCTCGTGTTACTTGAACAGGATGTGCACTTATCCTGCCCACCACTGCAGGTATTGCACCTGAATATACAGTTTTTGCAAGATGCTTGAAGGTTGGTTCCTATTAAACCTGGCTTACAGGCACAGGTGGGAGGATTTTCTCTCGTCGAGTGAGAGCATTCTATACATTTATCTGCATTTTCTTCACATGATTTGCATGGAGCATTACATTCTGTGTATAATAAAGGAACGTAAGTTAATTTTCATGATAATTTATTTATTTTTACATTGACAAACTGGATTTTAATCCTAATTGAACCACCCTTCAACACATTTACATCCAGTTTTTTTGTCTCGATTTTCATCACTACACTCAGTGCAGCTATCTGCATCGCCTTAACACTACTTACATTTGTAATTACATGTACCGCATATAGCTTTATTCAATTCAAAGAATCCTTTGCCACATTAACAATTCAATTTTGGATCTCTGTTTACATCAGAACACAGTGTACATTAAGTGGCGGAATTTTCGCATTTAGCACAGGAAAAATGGCATTCTATATAGTTTGAAAAAGCTATAATGATCAAATATTTTCATTACAAATTTATTTTTTTTACTTTCACAAGTAGTCAAATTGTCATAATATCCATCTAAACATTTACAGGTTTATTAATCTCTGTTTTCGCCAGGAACACAAGACTTACATTTCGATTCAGTTTCACATTCTAAGCAAGGGTATTTACATTTAACACATGCTTTAGTGGTTGCATCTTCATAGAAGGCTATTAAAGATTAAAAAAATTAATTTACGATTTGATAAATAACAAAAACATTTAACTTACTGCTTTCACAATGACAATCAGGAGAGGCCTTCCTATTATCTCCTGGAATGCATTCTAGAAAATAATAATAATATTTATTGTTTTAGGTAAGAATAAATATGGTTTTTGATTACCTGTGCATTTAGAACTAGTAGTTTAACAATTTTTGCAAGGATGATCACAAGCATAGCAGTCTTTTTCGTTTGCTCCATTATCGAAAAATCCTGGATTGCATCCACAATCCGTTTTCTAGTCTAGAGATCGTTCGTTTCCGGCTGCACACTCAGTACAGGTATTAGCATCAGAACATTTAGAACATCTTAGGGGACATTTCTAGCACAACTAGTTTGAGTCTTCATAGAATCCATCCTAGCATTTGCAATTTGGGATATCTTGAGCATTTTCTCTTGCTTTACACTTTGTGCAGACTGAAAATTTCGAGCATTCTTCACATTGAGAATCACATTCTAGTTAAATAAATAAGAATAGTAAAAAACTGTTGAGAAATTGTTAGATTTACTTTCACAATTAGTTAAATTATCAAAATATCCTAAATCACACAAACAAGTAGGAATAGGTCTATTTCTATTCACATCTGCAACGCAAGATTTGCATTTATTCTAGTTTTCGCAAGTTACGCAGGGATAAACACATTCTACACATTATTTCAGATCGTTTTAATAGAATTCTAAAATAATATAATAAATTATTTTAGAAGGGCTTATTAAATACTAAATATTAATTCTTATTTACTTTCCAAACAACTGCAATCAGGAGCTGACTTTCTATTTCCTCCTTCAACGCATTCTGTACAGTGAGTTGCAGTACCGGAGCAATATTTGCAAGGATATTAACAAACTTAGCAATCTTTTCTATTGCTATTATCATCGAAGTATCCTTCTGCGCAGTCACAGTTAGAACTTAGTTTGAGTGATCTACCCTCTCCTTGCTCACATTCGGAGCAGGTGTTTGCGTCGGAACATCTTTTGCATTTTTCTGGACATTTCTAACATATTTTATTACTGTCTTCGTAGTAGCCATTCTTACATCCACAGTCAGGCATTTCATTAGCATTATCTCTAGTGATACATTTTGAACATTTATTTGAACTTTCACTGCACTCTTAACAAGGATGGGTACATTCTTAAATTCAAAATTTATATTGCTTAGTTTTTAGATTTTATTTAGAGTAAAAAAAAAAAGAAATACTTTCACATTTAGCTTTATTATCGAAATAGCCTGGCTAACAGCTACAGTTAGTAGATGACTGCAACCTATTTTCATCGTTAACACAAGATATACAAGTACTTTCACCGGAACACGTCAAGCATGGATATACACAAGCAATACATTTCTTTTAATCATTTTCATAATGGTCTTATGTAAATTAAGATAGATAATAAAATAATAATTAAATAAATTAATGTCATTAAACTTTAAATTTTTTTATATATAAAATTATAAATTAAGTTTTACTGTCAAGGCACGCGCAACTTGGAGAATCTTTTCTATTTATGTTATCAATACACTCTGTGCATTATGATGGTGAGTTTTAACAATTTTTACAGGGATGAGAACATTCACTACAGTCTAAGCTAATATTCTAATTTTCGAAATATCCATCGATACATCCGCAATTTTATCCACATCTCCTGATCTTCCTTTTCCTGCAGCACAAGATTTACAAGTATTCTCATCAGAACACAAATTGCATTTAAGCAAACATGGTTGGCATTTTTAGGCTTAGTCTTAATAATATTTATCTTAGCATTTACAATTGGGGATAGGATTGATATTATCTCTTTGGGCGCACTCTGTGCAATATGTTGGTGAATTTTTACATTCTTAACAAGGATATGTGCATGCTTCGCATTAATTAGCATCGTTTTAGAAAAATCCTATTTATTTGGAAATTACAAAATAAAAACATGTTTTTTTTAAGTTAAATTATATTTAATATAAGTTAACCTTATTAGCAGTTGCAATCCGGAAAGGGTTTTCTATTATTTCCTTAAACACAAACAGTACATTTATTTGCACTTTCTTTGCATTCATCACAAGGGTAGGTACATTTTAAGCAATCAGCTTGATTAGAATCATAATATCCAGCTTTACATAAGCAATCTTATAATACATCGTAATATCTAAATAAGCCAATTGCGCATTCTGAGCATTTGTTTTCTTCAGAACACTTGGAACATCTGTGATGGCATTTTTAGCATTTTTTTGAGGAATTTTCGAAATACACTGATGAATTGAAAAAATTATATATAAATAATGACAATATTCTTATTTTAGTTTATATTAGTTTTACTGTCTTAACAAAGGCATGAGGGTTTACTATTACGATTAGAATCAGCAACACATTCTGTAAAATATAAGTTTTTATAAAATAGGGATAATTTGTTAAAATTAAACAATAAATCTTTACCTGTACACTTTTCAGCAGAATCAACACATTTTTCGCAAGGATGTTAGCATTTCACGCAATCTTTATTATTGGTATTATTATCAAACCAACCATCTGAACAGCTACAATTTTCAGAAAGTTTTTGAGATCTTCCTTATCCGCTCGCACACTCACTACACGTATCAGCATTAGAACATTTGGAACATTTATTAGGACATTTTACACATTTTAATTGACTATCTTCATAGTACCCGTCTTTGCATGTACACAAACTTGGGTTAATATTACTTCTACTAATGCATGAAGTGCACGTAGAAAGACTAGAACAATTTAAACAGGGATGAATACAGGGTTCACATTTTAAAGAATTTTCGTTATGATAATATCTAGGATCACATGAACAGTTTGGCGGCCCATTTCTATTTAAAATAGATATACATTTGTTACAAACGGTATCACTAGTACATTCTAAACACTTAGAGGGACATATATTACATTCAGCCTGGTTAACTACATCATAATATCCAATTTTGCAGCTGCAAGTAGGCACTTTTTCTCTTGTTTAATGAGAACATCTTTTGCATCCTTCTACTTCAGCAATACCTTTACTATCAAAATATACCATTTTATATTTTCCTTTATCTTTTCCTATTCCTACATTTCCAATTATAGCTAAACTATCATCAGTATAAATATCATCCCCAGAATATCCCAATTACTCTAATGCTGAATATGCCTCATTAGTAAAATATTATTATTCACCACTTCCTTCGTATGTATTTGCATTATATTTTATTCCTGCAGCAACAATATCGCCCTATTTTAAGTTTGATATAAAGTTCACCATATCATTTACTCTCCAAATACTAGAATAAGTAGTAAAATATTTTGCACTAACTAATTCACCAGTATTTTAATCAAAGACCAAAAAATTACTTATAAATTATAGATAATTTAAACTTTGAACTTATTAAATATATAAATTTATTGCTATTTACAAACCATTTTTACTATTCCAATTAAGTTGTTTATCATTTAGCCAAACTTTAAAAAAATTTCCTTTTATGCTTGATGCTGATTAAACCTTTAAATACGTACCACATTTATAAGTAAATTCACCTTTTTGATTAAATTAAAGCAAATAAAAATTATAATTTAATATATTTTGATATTTAATTAAATACCTTTGATTTCATTAACAAATAATAAAATCCCCATAATTATCATAAGCATGAAATTTACTTTAAAAAAGGGTCTGTAAATTATTAAATATATATTAAGCAAATACTTCTAAGGATTATAGAAAAATAATAAAACAAAATATAGAGTATTTTCAGTAACAATTTATGAATACAATACTAATACCCAAACTATTAAATACAATTTTAGTAATAAATTTTGTCCTTAATAAAGAAAAAAATGAAATAATCAATGAATAAACTCTTCCAATTACTTATGATTAAATTTTTTAATTGCTCTTCTAAATTTTTAGTTGAAAAATATAAATTTTTATTTCTTTGATTATTATTTCAGATGCAAACATAAAAGTGATATATTAAATATTTAATTTACCTATTTTTAATTGATTCTTAAAACATTTCTTCCTTCTTTTAATATTTTATGAATATTAATGTCTTTTCCTATTTCTAATTTGTTTTTATTTTTATATTTTTTCTTCTTTCTTTACTTTAAAATTTAATTTATTTTATGATTATTAAAAATAAATAATTAAGATAACTATAATTAACCTATAAGCATGGCTTTACATAATATCAAAACTCTAATATATTAGTCATATTAATAGTTATTAAAAAATTAATTATGCACTAATATATAGGCTACATATAAATGGTAAAAGAGTTTAATACTATAGGCAGATGGAAAATAGTCAAATCATAAATTTTAAAATTGTCATTATTATAGATAATGTATAATTGGATTTATAAATATTATCTCTTAATTATAGAGTATGTATTATTAAATATTCTAATATATTTTTATGGGTTAGTAACAAAATATTATTTAAAATAGTATCTAAAACATCAAAAATATAAATTGTATAATTTTGTAAGATTCAATAAATGATTAAAAAATATCATATTCAAAGTATATGAATAATTTGAAAATTAACTGATTGACCATTTATATCTATTTTTTTAGTAGATGCTTTTTTATGATTTTTTAATAGGAAAAACTTACTTCTAATAAGTGATTATTAGAATATTTTAGATTAATTTAATATGTATTGGAAATAATTCATATTAAGGGGCTAAATACATTCTCAAAAATAAGCAATGATTTTTCAAACTATTGGTTTTTCTTTATAGAAACTTGACTAATAGATATCTAAATTACATATTAATACCAAGTATTTTTTTTAAAAATCTGCTATAAGAATTATAAATAATTATAGTATTTTAATTTTGGGGAATGATGACGAAATAGATGTATAGTTTGATAATTTTATGGGATAGCTAAATTATTAATTAATAGTTATATTGGTAACTTGTATTAATATACTAAATTAAAGACACATTATCTAGTAATTTTAGAATAATTATTTATGGATCTAAAAGGCTTGATGTTTTTTATTAATATTTAATGATGAAGTATATATAAATTTAAATTTTTTAATTATTAATAATTAGCAGTATTTGATTTTATTCTGTTATTCTTAAAAATTTAATATTGTTGCAGTTTAAATTATAATTACTCTTAAATATATTTTTATATTTAAAATTAATTATAAAATCATTCTAATTAGAATATGAATTAGTTTTTTTATTCAGAAATTCGTTAATAGATTATTTTGAATAATCAAAATTTGTAGTTTATTAAAATAATGCAATTATTAAAGTTTTAATTTTCTATAAATTTTATAATTTAAAAATAAATAAAAAATTCAATTAGGATTATGATTTATAAATTTTAATTTCAATTGTATGCGAAAATTAAAAGATTAATTTTAATAAAGAGAATAAAAATTAAAGCTAAAATATATAACATACTAAAAAAATTATTCCAATAAATTGATATAATAAGATTTGAGTTATAATTAATTGGAATTATTTATAATTATGATAGAATAATTGTTTATTTATATTTATTTTAATTAATATTAAGATTATATAAGAGGTTCTTTACTTAAAATTTATATATTAGAGAGAAAGAGTGAATTATTAGGGAGTATACATTTATAAATTAATCAACTTAAAATAAAAAAATAATTCAAGATAATAATTACATTTCTAAATCAGTATTACTTTAATAATTATATTTTTACTAATTACTATTTATTTATGTATTTTAGTCTAGAAATTACTATAAATATTATTATTAACTATTTGTTTATATTGCAAAGCTGTTTCTTAATAAAAATTATATATTTTCGTTTTATAAAAATTCATGTATATTTTAGCTAGTTTACTAATATAGTTAAATTTATAAAATGGCTATTTCTGATATTATTTCTTTTCTATACGTTTTAATTTATTTTAAGGCCTTTAAAGCAAACAAAATTCTTAGTCTTTTTGATATTAATAGGTATGACTTTAATTCCTTATCATTATAATTTACATTATTTTTACTATTGTAATCTAAAAATTGATTTTTAGAAATATCGTAATAGTATTAAAGAAATTCTTTAATTTGGTTTTCACTAATTTATTTTGTTAAAAAACTTACAAAAACTAACTCTACCTCCTTATCTTCAATTTTTATGCATATATTTTGCTTCCTAATTTTACCATTTTTTAAAGTTATTTTTTTATATTTTCATTTCTTAAAAGTATAAATTCAATAGCAAACCATATTCTCCCACTAAGAATAATTGTCAATGAGTGAATGAATAGCAATAAATTAAGTAAATTTGCATCTTAATAAAACCCTTAGCCCCCAAAAATATATTTATCATATCTATAAAACCATTAAAACTAATTAAAATCATCACTTCGTCTTATTTAAGTTAATAGTTATTAGCTTTTAACTATAAAAAAAAGAGTTATTTAATTTTCTTTTGTTTTTTATTTGAACTATTCCAACTACCTTATGCTTATACAGCTCCAACTGGGTAATTTAAAATTTAAAGGATATTATTACTATTAATCATGTGATAATTTCTAGTCGCCATTTTAAGGCCAAGAATAAAGTTTATAGGGTAATGGAGTATTTCTATCTATATCCCAATATGAAATTTGGCTGTTATTGCTAGCACAGCCATATGCAAACTATGTTTTATTTTTAAAATGCTTACTTTTTATTTCAAATTGCAGGCTTATATATTATTCATTTTCGAAGGGAAAATTTTGATTAAAACTAAGTCCTTAAGTGTTGAATTTACTTATAAATTACGCATTGGCAAGCTTAAATTATATATCTGAAAATGCAAGCATTATATACATGTAGAGAAAATAAGAAATGTATAAAATAATAGCACTAGTAGAAATAATATCTGTTATTTTAGGTCTAATCCTATCCTCTAAAATAAGCAAAGGATAGAGAATACATATTAATATCACTGAAGATATTAGCATATGATTACCTATATTAAGGGTCAATTCATTATATATGTAAATAAAAGTTTCTCGTATTAATAAAAATACTCCAATTATTAAAATACTATAAATGTATACTATATCAAAAATACTAATTAGTCTTTATTAAAATGTTTTCAAAGAACGATATCGGACAAAAATAATTGGTAAAGATGAAATTAGCAAAACTAAAATTTGAATTAGAAATATATTGTATTTTATCTATTAACTATTTAAGAATATTTGCATAGGGATTTGTTAAAGAATAATTATTATTAGTTAGGTTAGAAAATAGCAGCATTCTTTATAAAAACATTTAAATTTGGTGTTACTAATAGTAGTGTCTTCAAGGTATATTTCATTTTAATCTGGTACAATTACATTCATTATTTGCATAAAAGTACAGTGTATTTATTTTAATAGTATTTTATTTACCTATTTGCTTAATATATTTTATATAAATGACTTTATTAATATTGTTATTAATAATGGTATTATATTTATATTGGAAGTAAAAAATATGTGGTTATAAATGTAATCCAATTCCAGTTTTTATTAATTAATATTCCTTAATAAACTTATTATATATAACATTATTTAAATAAGCTAAATAAAAAATAAAACAAATATAAATAACTTTGTGATTTGAATAAATAATAAGTGATGCTAAAGTATATTGATATTTTTGGACTATCTCCTTCTCTTTATTTCAATTAAAAGAGAACCCATAAAACTAAATTTGGGGGAGTTCTTGCTATACTTTTAATTGTTTTAATTTGTGTAGCAATTTATTATCAATCTAAGGATATATTTTTAAAAGAAAATCCTATTACAAATACCACAGAGGAATATGTATCTATGCCAAGTCGCTTTAATATTACTCCGAAAACCAAAACAATAGGCTTAGGATTACAAAATTAAAGATATAAAAGCTACCACTTCGTAGATGAAACCATTTACAATTTAAAAGTATATTTTATATGTTTGTTTGTTTATTTGTTTGATAATCTTATAGTCACTTATTAAATTTTATAGTTCATTTACTTTTAGTATATAAATAATTGCATTCAGTATATTTATAACTTTTATATAGGTTTATAATTAATTAAACTATTATATTAATGACAATGAGGGAAATAAAGTAATGAAAGTTGAAAAGGTTAAGCTGCCTACAAGAATGTGTAGCCTAGAAGACTTCTAAGTTGAAGGAACATAAAGTTACTACAAATCTCTGCCATATTTAAATTATTTATACTGCATAGATTTTGATAAAACTAATCATAATGTTCATGTAAACTAATTTATTAAAAAGTAAAAATGTATTTGAATGTAAGGAGTTATATAAAATATTAGATTGAAGGGGACTTCGGATAAAAGAGACTGGGTCTTCTTGTTTATGAATTTACTTAGTGTTAAAACTCAACAGATAGCTAGATTGTTTGCAAATCGTAAAATGAAATTGATGAAGTTCTTTAATCTTCTCGATGGGGTATGTTTGTAACTGACCAAATAATAAATCCTAAAAACTATGAAAAGCCATTTTAAAATGTCGGGAGGAATTTATTTGGATGGGTTACCAATTAGTAGCTAAAAGCTATCGATATTTATTTTTAAAATGTATATATAGAATCTAATATCGGTTTGCTTGGAAATAAAATAGAAAAGTAAAAAGGAGTGACATTTTCCTATTAAAGTATGGATATAAATCCTAAGTAACAGAAGGATGGATTATTTTTATTCTTACAATTAAGATTTCAAAAAACAATAGTAATAGAATGAATATTTTGATTTTAGAGGTATATTTATTATTATTAATCCCTTTATTTTTCAGTAATAAAGAATATTCAGATAGTACAAAAATCTTCCAACAGTTTTGGCTGAAGTGGGCGGTATAATGAAAGTTAGCTTTGTAATTTTCGCTCTATTGACTTAAATTTACTCTCTCAATGACTATCATAAAACCATAATTAACAAAATATTTACCTTTAACTATGATTAAGAAGATGATACTCAATAGAAATCATAGTTTTTTTAAAATTAATTTCTAACAAAAAGTCTTAATTTCCTGTATTTTCATCAAATTTTTAGATAGCAAATAAAAAAGAATTATAAAATTAAATCGATAAATAATAACTAAAATTAGACGCTAATAATTAAAATGATAATTTCCACTCTTTAGCTTTCAGTCCTATTTAGTTTAGTGAAAATATGGATTTTTCTTTGCTTCCTTATAAAATGAAAGATAGCGTGAATCAAGAGTAGTTAAATTTATAATATATTTCATTTAATTTGTAGTATTTATTAATTAATAATTTTAAGAAATAAACAAAAGATGCCAGATACTTCCTTCTATCTAGAATAGACGGAAAATTTTCTACTGAATGGTATATATATATAACTTGTATTATAATATTTACATTTTGAAGAGTTGTTTTATTAATAATCAAAATAGACAAAATGAAAATCTAAAATTCTTCACCTTAATAAAACTTTAAAAACAATGAAATTCAAATTACACAGAATGAACCAGAATTATTAGGAAATCTTACTAAAACTAATTCTCCTGAGATGTAAATCACAAAATAATAAATTAATTGATTAGTAATAAAAAATTTTATAGAAATTATTAAACTATCGATGAAACTTTAATTAAAGATGATGAAGTAAAAATTTAAATTTCTGGAATAGATTATGATAAATCAATGGTATATTTGAGTAATAATGATAAAGTGGTAATTAAGAACCAATAAGAGAATAGTTAGAAAATAAATAATAAAATGGAATAAAAGAATTATATAGAACAATTTTAAAATAGAGAGATTAATTTAAATCAAGTAAATGTATGTACAAATATATAAAATTAGTATTTTAAATCTTGCAACATAAATGATGATAAAAAATCAATACTTTTTAAATGTGCGTTAAATAAAGTAAAAGAAGAACTTGATATTATATCAATTTTGTAAAAATTAAATGATGTAGAAAAATTGAAAAATTTGCTATTAAATGAAAATTAAAAATGTCTGTTTGAATTTATAGCTAAAGTAAAATAAAAATATTAATTTATTTATTGAAATACTATAAAAAATATTATATATTTGTATGATTTTAAAAATTATATATTAGCCCACATTGAATTATTATGATGCTATTAAATTGAAAAGTAAATCGAATGAAAAGTAACTAAATTAATTAGAACCTGAATAGGAAAAAATTTTGCAAGCATATTAATCTTTCAAAAAAATATGTTGTAATGAAAAGTTTTCCAAAACAGATTTAAAAGTTATATCTTTGTTAGACCCACAAATATAAAACTAATTTATAAAGCTATAAAATTAAGAAAAGTGATAGTTAAATACATATATATAAAAATTGAGTTTTATATTTTCAATTTTTTAAGTTTATTATACAAAACAAATATATAAATTAAATATATATTTAAATATATATAAATTTAATTAATTGTAAATATATATTTTACTATAATAATCCCACAATAATATAGACTATATGATATAGGTTGACTTATCATATATATGATATTCAATTAAAGAAAAAACACCCATTAGATAAGAATATGTAATGTACCAAGCATATATATTTATAAAGAATATTAAGAATAAATATTTTGAAAAATAATTAAACTGAATTAAAAATCTAAAAATTTTTTAATAAATGCTTAAAAAAATTGATATTTTTGGGGTAACTCCTCTGTTATACTTCAATCGAAAAGGAAGATATCAAACAAACTTTGGTGGACTCTTTTCACTTATTCTATTATTATTCATATGCTTTTGTGCTTACTTTCTATCTATAGATTTATTTACAAGAAAAAATCCAGTTACAAATATTACTGAAGAATTTATTGATATGCCTGAACGATTTGACTTTAGGCCAAACACAAAAACAATTGGAGTTGGTTTATAAAACGCTAAATTTAAAAATTATCATTTTATAGATGAAAGTATCTACAATTTAAAAGTATTTTTTTTTTTTATTTTTATTCGAAATTATATTAATTAATAAATATATAATTTATATCCCATTTACTTTTCGATTTAGCTATATAACCAAATTAATTATTATGAAATAAATGCGGAGGGGAAAAAAGAAATGAAAATTGTTAAAAAAGAAATTCCTAAAAAAATTTGCTAAATAGAAGATTTTTAGGTTGAAGGAACCTAAAATTATTATAAAACACTTCCATATTTAAATTTACTTTACTGTATAGATTATTAGAATGCCTAGGATTAAGTGCATGTAAATGAAAATAACTTTATATCATATTTTAAAAATATTAATTTTATAATTTAAGATTTATAAAAATAAAAATAGATAGAAGGTGATTTTGGTCAGGAAAGGCTAGGAATGATTATTTACGAATTTTCGTAATGTTAAAACTCAACAGATAGTTAAATCATTTGTAAGTCGCAAGAAGAAATTGATCAAATTCTTTAAAGTTCACGCTGGGGCATGTTTTTGACTGATAAAATAATTGATCCTAACAATTATGAGAAACCGTTTAAAAATGTTGGAAGAAATTTGTTTGGGTGGGTCACTAATACACAATTAAAATTTGTTGAGCTTTACTTCTAAAATGTTTATATTGATTCTAACGTGGGATTATTCGCCGAAGATATTAAAAGTCAATAGGGAATAGTTTTTTCCTATTAGAATATTGATGTAAATCCAGAAAAATAAAATAGTGGTTTATTCCTCTTTTTGCAATTAAGATTTTAAAAAACAGTTGTAAATATTTATTAAATTTTATAATAAAAATATATGTTTAAAAAAAAAAATATATTTTTATAGCAAAAAAGAATTTTTAGATCTTACAAAAACCTTACAAGTGTGCTAGCTGAATTGGGAGGAATTATGAAAATTAGTTTTGTGATCGTTTTTCTCTTTACATAGTTATACAGCACAAAAAATTACTAAAAAACAATCGCGAATAAATTATTTTCATTCAACTTTTCTGCAAATGAAAACATTTAGAAACCTAGTAATTATCTGACCAAATTTTTAAAAACAAATTTTCGCATGAAGGTTTGATGTAATCAATGAAAAATTCTCCTATTTTAAGCTATTTGAATACGAAAAATAGCCCCTCATTTTTTAAAATGAATTAAGAATTTAATTTTAAAGAATCAGAAACAAAACTTTTAAATTTAAAAAAAACCATATCATAACAGTATTAAACACATAGCAATGAAAAAAAAATGTTAGAAAAAATACATTTTCAACATAAAGTAATGGAGATTTTTCTTTATCCCCTCCCATAAAGTCTTAAATTATCTCAGTACCTAGGTAAACATCTAATATTATATTTAAATTAGTAATTAAATTAGGTATATTTAATAGAAACCCTATAGAAATAGAAGAATAATAACAGTAACTGTAATAGAAAAACTATAATAGTCTTTTTGAATAAATGATCTAAACTACAGATATTACAGGTATTTATTTATTTATGGTTGTGAAAAAAACAGAATATTTTAAATATGCATTTATTTTTAATAGCAAATTTAGATGAGGAAAAAAATATGAAAATGAAAAAATAAAAGCCAATGCTATATGTATAAAAAGTAGATTTATAAGATCAAACTCCTACCGACGTATTTATTGACTATACTGAAAAGATTTCTCCTTACCTGTAATTTGAATTAAAAATACTTAAATTACTTTATTAATGCTTCAATAATATATAGACATAGTTCTACTGAAAAAAGAAAAACTATTTAAGATAGTGTCAAATTAAACTTAGAAGATTAGGAATCAGAACAAGACAAAGTTTTTTTACAAATATTCCAAAACAATATAAATAGCCATATTTAGTAATAATAACGAAATGATACTGAATAGAAGGAAGTAGTCTTAGAAGAAGATGATAAAAATACATTATAAAAAGAAATAAGAAAAAAGCAATAAAGTTAATTTTAAAGTAATAATAAATAAAACCAAAAGAAATTGGTTGAAAACTTGAATAAAATAATAGGGCAGGTTTCATTAAATTCAGCCAAATAAGCTTTATTTTCTCCTTGTTTGTCTAAAAAAGAACAATAGCAAGCTAAATTTTTGAACTGTGCTCTAAATAAACTGAAAGATGAACTGGATATTATATCTATTTTAAAAAGCTACAAGATGTCGACAAATTAAAAAATATGTTGCTAAACAAAGAATAAAAACTCTTATTTGATTTTATTGCTAAAGTAAAACTATTTTATAAAAATTTTTGTAAATTATCGATATTTATTGTTTCCATATAGCCTAGTTTATCATAAGAAGATTTGATCAAATAAGAGAGATAAGATAAAAATGATATGAAAAAAGGAATTCATTTTAATGAAAGTGAAGAAGCAAATAAAATTTGCAGCGCTTATTAGGCCTTTAAAAAAATATGTAACTAATCAGAACATTCTGAAACAGATTATAGGGTAATATAGTTATTGGAACCTAGAATACAATACTATTTTTCAAAATTATGTGAGCAAGAGGTACCAGTTTAAAATAATAATACTCCGGGAAAGACTTTTGAATAAGATCAATCATAATATTTATGAGTTTATATTAATGATATTATAAATTTTCTAAATTATATTTCGATTACAAAACCAAATTTAACTATTAATATTTTTATTTTTTTATTTTATGATATAAAATGTTATAATATTTGTTGCTTTCTTCCTATGATGTTTTTATTTATTAGAAAATAATTAGTTATTTAAAAAAGTTATTTAATTTTAGAGTAATCTTCGCTCTCAATGAAAATCTGAACTACCATAAATCTAATATTAACAGTAGAAAATAGTGGCTTTATTTTGTTTTTATAAACAATAACAGTAATAATTCGGGATTTATATAATATAAATATACCAAATTTTAATGAATGTAATTAATATCTATTTGTCATACTATATAACTGTAATAATTTAATAGCTCTAAAAATATTATATTATTATTATAAATTTTCTATATTTATTTTGATAAATTAAATAATTAAATTAAAAGACAAATTAAATTCTAAATGTTTCACACTTAAATTTCAGTTAAGCAAATTCATTTCAATTTCGAATTTAGGGTCATCTAGAGTTTCAATTCTCAAAGTTTAATGATCAATTTGAGAATATCTCATTTTGTATTTTAATATCGCCCTTTCTAACTCTGGGGGATCTCTTTCAGAAAAATGAATTCCCTTATCATTCAATAGCTTATTTATATTTAAACACCTATTTTTCGATATTAATTTAAGCTACATTTATGCGATTTCACCTAAAATCTCTTTTCTGTACATTCGCAAAGTATGCATGGCGTAAAGAGAATAACTTAACTTTCTCTAGGGGGAAATCATTATAAGGTAAAGTTGTTTGCTTTTTTTCGTTTCTTAAATTTCATACTAATCGGGCTGAATGCCCAATTCCAGATGCATAAATTCCTCTATATCTTGATTTCCAATAAAGCGGAATTTACTGCTCACGAATATTATTTTTGCAACTTTGTTATCTATTTATATTATTGCCTTTTTCTTCCCTATAATCATCAGCCACTTGATGAGTCTCGGACTGTTCTCAAAAAGTCGTTGATATTTCCGTTAAATCCAGTCTCCCAAAAAGCTCCAAATCCAATACATATAAACCAAAATGTTAATCCAATTTGCGTCTTAATAGAAGCCGGATCGCCCAATTAAAATGATTACAATGTTGTCTTTTAAATTGAATTACTTTTTATCCATGATAAAGTAGTAGTATTTGATTGGAATATTTGGATGGAATTTTAGTATTTTGTATTATTCTATATTGATGCAACTCCAACTGGGCATTTTAAATTGTTGAGGGTATTTTCCCTAATGCTACTCTTACTATTTTTGAAATTTCTCTAAAACTGAGTCATTTTGGTCTGCTAATTCGCTTTTATCTCGATTCTAATAATAAGAATAGTCAAAGGCGGGAGGTATTTACGACTGTCCTTCTCCCCAACTATAAAATCTGTAAGGAGTTGGTGTCGTATCTAAATTTAAATCATTGTAAGAGGTATAACTTATATTGCTCGCACATCCATATCCCACCGTGACATTTCTCAATAGATCGCTTTTATCATCTTGAATATAGAACTCTATGCTTATATATTCTTCGTTTTTAAAAGGAAAATTGCTTTCATAATTTGTGGCATTGAAATCTCTAATATATATAGAAGTGCTTAGTTCTCGGAACCCATTGCCATCAAAAAGCATGTAGCCGAGGTAAATAAAATAAACGGCAAATAGCACGATCGTAGATGACAAAAAAAAGTGCAAATTGAGATTTAAACAAAATTCCATTAAAAGTAAAAGCACAAAAACCAAAAGAAAGAGCAAACAGGCCAAAAAGAAGTGATTAGTAAAACTAAACACTATTTCATATCGCACATATTGAACTACCTCTATAATCACCTTATAAACAATGAAAAAGGCAAGGCAATTCACTGATACCGCAAATATTTAGTACATTCTGAGAGACTGGGTGTAATAATTCATTTCTTTATTTAATATGTAAATAATTGCCAGGTAAAATATTGCTGCAATCTGCAAATGGGTTATAAAAGATATAAGATTCATGCTGTCTAACACTATATGAATCACGAATTATTGAATTAATATTGATGTATAGCTAGTGGCTAAAAGGTAAAGAATTCTGATAAATGCTCTTTACTTTTAGTTATAAAAATCTTCATTTTCAAGACACATAATGTATCCAACATGTTATTTAGGATCCTATTATTCCATAATTCGAATATAATTTGCGTTGATTTATTGGTCATTTTGCATTTTTTGTTTTCTTGTTTTTTATTGAAAATTATTGATTTATATATTATTTTTAATTAAAAACAAGAAAAATTGCATTAACATTATTAAATAAAATATATATATTAATATACCTATTAATGAATATTTTTACTTCAAAATTTATAAGAAAATAAGATAAATGATATTCTTAATGTACTGAATAAAAAGAATTAATTTTTCTTAAGTAAACTTTTACACAAGGTTTAAAAAGAACTACTATAATAAAAATTTATGATTGTATAATAAAATTTAATATGTTATTTTAAATATATGTATTAATATATGATGTAGAAATAATTATAATATAAAAAATATATGTTTGCATGTGTATGTTTCATTTGGATAGTTAGATTTTATAGACCTCCATTTCATCAACTTAAAACTTTGTTCCTCCTGTTAAATAAGTAGTTCTTTCATTATCATCAATGGGAATATTGCAAATGTAATCTTTTGGAAACTAGCAAGTACTGTTTTCATCAATATTGCAATTTTCTCCGATCATAAGATCATTACCAAAGCATAGTAAATAGTCCAGTCCCAAATATAAAGCCAGGTCTGCATTTTTCGGCTTGAATTTAGTCTTATTGTCTATGGAAAATATGAATGCATTTTCGTCTTTCAAGTACTCATCGCAGTTTACCCATTTGGCTGATACATATCCTCCAAACACCTTGTCATGTTCCCAAGATTTGATTAAAACAATAGTTTTTTCATGCCCATCACACTTATCATGGAAATCCTATGGAGTGTATCCATCCCTGGATCCTAAGAAAAATTTCTTTATTTGCTTATTTTGTATGAATAAATTTCTTTATATTATTTTATTTACCTCTGTATATTAATTCCAAATTTAAAATATAGGGCGAGTAAACTTCCAAAAATTGAGATAATAATTCATACTTGTCTTCTTCCAGAGTTTCAGGAATTATATTGAATTATACTTTACCCAATGGTCCTTAATACTAATTGTTTATCTATATAAATTATAATTAAAAATTATTAAAGTTTGTTTAATTAAAAATTTACTTCATTAATTATTTAATTATTTTTAGTATTTACTTATCCATTCATCGTGTTAAAAGGAGTAATTTATTAGTTATGGTTGGCTAAGAAGGTGCCCTGGTGCTAGACTAAATAAATACTTTCTGTTGTATTATTCAAAAAAGGATTTGCATTAGAATCATTTATTTATGATTGAGGAAAGTTCCACTATTGTTATTATTATTATTCCTAATTATTAGATTGCTATCTATTGAATTGATATTATTTATTATTATTGTTATTATTATAGCTTGTTTAAGGTTTATTATACAGGGGAGCATTATGATAATTTTTATTTTATTATTAAGGATAAAAATTATTTTCAGTTGCAAAGTTAGGTTTATATCTTTAAATAGTAAAGAAATTAACAAATATTTTTATTTTTTAAATAGATCTGAATTAATTTATTACGCGACTGTGGTATTTTGAGATTTCATAAAATTAACTTCTTCATTTTTTTTCTATAATTCCATTTCAATTTCTTATAATTGTTGTTCTAATTTATTAATTCTGTTATTATTTTCAAGGTCTCTTGTTTCAGAATTTTCAATTAATTTTTCAATTTATTTAGAAATCATTTATTCAAACTATTTGAAATTTTTAGATTCCTCCAAGTAATTATGCATTTCTCTTTTCATTTATTCCACTTCATTTTTCTTAATAAACAAGTATTTAATAAACAAATTTAGTGAAATAAAAAAAAATAATACAATATTTTTTTACAAGGATTTTGTTAAGAGATAATTATTCTTCAGTTTATTTTTAAAGAAGAATGTTTTCACTCTTCATTACATTTATAGTGAACAATTGCTATTGTTGAGAATGGTTGGTATTTATAAAAGATTAATCAATATCTCCTTAAATTGATGGAGAGGTACTTTCACTTAAAAAAAGCTGCTAGTGATATATATTTTTATATTATGACGATGAAAGTTTTTTTTTATATAAGCTCTTCAGTCATTTTTATAAGTGCCTAGTTAATCTTTTATGCATTGTTTTTATATTTTATTTCGCAATAAGTTTTGATAATTTCAAAAATTTCTTCATATTTTAATGACTTAGTTTTTATTAATCATGAAATTTCATTATATCAACCATGGATTTTGACTCTAATCCAACTAAAGTAGTTGGAATTTTGTCTTAAGTTTCTACAAATATGCTTTCTGATTTTAAGACATTAAAATTTGATTCAATAAGTTATTTATGCAAAAAATCAATAATTTTTTTATTTTAAAGTTTCGTTCCGAGGTCGTAAAAGGAAAAGAAGTTTAGGCTTTCAATGTTATTCAAAATGATATTCTCTATTTAATTAACCAATGATTCAATTTCCAAATTGCAACATAATTCATATGCTACATATACCTCGGATAAGGGCAATTAATAAATGTATCCGTAAAAGCATTTTATGATTTTCTCAAAGACTTTAGAATCTGATTTTATGTCTATCTCATATGCACTTTTTTAATTGTTTGAAAAAAGCTTTTAAAAATATTCTGATTCTAATCGCAAATAAGCTTTTTATAGCTTGTAAGTTTAATCGTCTAAATGCAAGCTAACATCACTGTTTGGATCTGTGGGAAAATACTTTTATAATTTTTCAGATACATCTAATTCAATGGGGAAAGCATTGTTATCTGGAGTAGATATGTTTTTCTTAATTTTTTGTTTAGAGGCCATTATTTTTTAGATTTACTAAAACTATTTTTCTAGCTTTATTACAAATATTTATGTTATTTAATAAATTTAATTTTTCTTTTTTGTAATTGTCAAAAAGTTTTCTTAGTAATCACAGATTTTAAAAATTAATTCCACTTAATCTGATTAAATTATGCTTATAAAATTTCATATATAAAATAAATAATGATCAAACTATCTGGCATATTGAATAAACCATGTATTTATCTTTGATATAAAAGCTAATGTTATACCATTTAAAAAAATATATAGTTTTATGATGGGTTATTTTTATAACTTTAATATTTTATATTTTTATTATTATGGCTTAGAATATTTATAATTAAAAATTATAATAATAATTAATTTCCTATATATGAAAAAAAATATTGTTAAACAAAGAGTTATTTATAAGTTATTTTTTTATTTTATTATTAAAATATTGAATTTCAAATTTTAAATGGTTTAATAGAACTTTTTAATTTAATATCATTTCAAGAAAATAATATATTTTTAATTAATGTTATGATAATTAAACTATATTTTATAAATAATAAACTATTTTACATTATTTTAAGTTAACATATTTATATGAAACTTATATTTCTCAATAATTAAATAATAAATATGTTGGAAATCAGGTTTGTTAGAAATTTTATTTAATTATTTAATTTATACATCAAAATAAGGTTAATTTCTTTAGGTTTTTCTTACATTTAATTATAATTTTATCCATTTGTTATTAGGAATAAATTATTTTTTAGCTAATTAGCACGCTTTAATCTTGTTTGAGTGTAGATGATTATATATATTTAATAACTATCATTATATATTTCAAATATTATTTTAATTGTATATCAATAATAACTTAAATTTTATTATAATTATAGAGTTTCTTAATTAGATTCATTTAGTAATTAACTTTGTTAAATATTCTATATTCTTCCAATATTAATTTTTAAAAACATTCTTAGTTTGTTATAATCCCTTCACTTGAAATTTAATGCAGAGCCCACCTTAAATTATCATTTTCTTTATCTTGCATATCATATTATTGATTATTAAAATCTTCCTGTTAGTTATTTTAATCTAATATTATTAGAAGATATATATCAGAATTATTTTTTAAATAAAATTATGAGACAGCTTCTTCATTGAAACTTATATTTATTTATTTTTCAGCTTCATCGTTATTCAGTAGTTCTTCTATAACAAACTCCTATTTTTCTATGTCTTTTATAAATTGAAGGCTTTAATTTACTAAAACGTATTGCTCAAAAATGTCGTCAGATTAATTGATAATAGAAACCTATATTTTCTCAGGCTTTAGTAGGTTTAAATTAGTAAAAATGAATGGAGGTTACTATTCAGCAAATTAAATTCGAAACTTCAATTTTAATTCATTTTTATAAAAGTCTTCTGAAAATGATCCCATTGATAATTAGCCATTTTGAGCAATGGGAAAGCCAAACTCAGAATAAACCTGACATATAATATAAATTATGAAGTAAAATTGATTTAATTTATTAAATTTTACCTGCTGCTCATCAAAAAATTTATCAACATAATTAAGTCTCTTCCTGTTTTTTAAAAAGCTGTTATAGCTTACATTTCATTTATATCAAATTCGAATTCATTATTTAATACAAGCTTATAATGCACTTATTATTCCATTACAAGAATTTAGTTTATTATTTCCGAGTTTTCCAAAACGTTTTACTTATTTTGGTCAACTAATTTGCAAGATATCAGTGTGTATTAAGGAAAAAGTGTATTTTTTTCTGTAATATTTTTTAGTTCATCCAAGTGAATTTTTAATGTTTTGGGCCTATGAATTAAGGCCTACCCCGGATTAGTGGAAATTGTGTCATTTGAAATATCTACAATGTTCAAAAATTATTTTTTGGATTGTAAATTACCCACAATTTATTTTTCTTCTTGATTTTATTCAGGGGAAATCTGCCATGAAATTTGTACGATGTTTTTGCTGGGCCTCTTGTCTTAAAAAAAAGTATTGCATTTTATCTTTTCTGAAACTAAAATCATTGATTCCTCAGATTTAGAATATCGAAAATTTACTGGAAGTACTGTTCCTCCTTAGAACTATCCACGCATGTCAAATAAAAAAATAGTAATTCTTAAATCTTCTTCAGGTATTACTTGCATTGGGTAATAATGCTGTTTTTCTACACTATAGTATTCCATTGTTCCAACACATTCTCTTTAATCTTTATCCTTTATTATTTTACCTGTTTTTGAGTTTTTTAATATAATTTGAATATTGTAGTTATCTATTGTAAATTATTCAGAAATGATATCATGGACTGTAAATAAAATATTCATGTAATTATAACTGTTTTATGGTTTTTATTCATTTTATTTGGCCTAAAATAGTATTTTTTATATTTTATTTTCTCTATTTTATATAAAATGCAATAAGTTTATTTACCTTTTTAAGATTTTTTTCACTTTCGAAAATTTCATTGTTAAATTATTAAAACTAATTATTTATTGTAAAATCTCCATACTCTTTCATTATAATTTATTCTAATAAATATTATTTTTGGTGTTTACTATGCAGTTAAGGAATAAAATATTGATTATCATATATATTTGCAATTTCTTTTAGATTTTACTAGCCAAAGGAAATATCAAGAAGAATTTATGAAAAATAAATATATTTCGATCTTATTTTTTTTCTTGACAATAAATCTCTAATAGTTATACTTGACTCATAAAGTGGAATTTTGTAATGACCGTAAAGTAATTTATTATAAATATTGAATAGTTAAACCATACTCCACACCGTTTTAATAGGTTTTTCCAACTAATTTAAAATTTCAACTTCTAAAAATAAGTACCTATAAATATTAGCCTTTATATCTTTAACTTCCTTTTTGATATTCATTTCTTTAATATTTTCACTATTTAACAATTTAACTGAATGTGTACACGTTTTTCCTTTACTAACTGGTCTTTTCAATTAGCTATCGTAAACAAGATAGTTTATTTTAATTTTATTTGTATTATTAGGAGTATTAACAAATTTCTTAAAATTAACTATAAATCCCTTATCTATACTATATTCTGATATTCTATTTTAGTTCAAACTCAATGGATCTTATAATTAACCCTTTAAAGGAAATATATTTAATTTAAAATTGTTTTAAAATAAAAAAATGCATTTTGTTCATTACCGTTTGTTTTTTGATTCTAATGGATTGATAAAGAGGATGCTTTTTATAAAAATCTAATTTTAATTTTTGATATTAAAGAATGACATCATTTAGTTTTTTTGGCCGAATTTCATTGAAAAATATTTGCTTATTTTCTTCATACTATTCTATCGCAATGTATTGGGCTTGTAAAGCATCAAAATCCATGTTTTCATAATAATTCATTTCATATTCGTACAGTTCTGGGAATAATGCATTTTGCTAATCCATCAGTACCTTTATATCTGGCAAAGATCCTGCGTAATTTTATCTGATTTATTCATCTATTTACTCTTAGAGTTTTTCTCTCAGCGCTATCCATTCTTCATTTTTAACTGTGAAATCGGATTTAATTTCTTAGGGCTAATAAGGTGTATCATACACATCAATATCTTCTTATTCCTACTGTCCTTTATTTTTGTTTTATATTTTCTATTCTAAAGCACTCCTATTTTTTATATACGTGTATTTAGTGTTCATTATATCTTCCTATTTGAATTGAATTTTTATGAATTGAACCATTCGTTATTCAAAATATAATTATTTGGTTTCAGATTACATTATAACTTAGTAAATCCTAAACATTACCAAGTTTTTTCATATTTTCCTAATATGCCTTATCTAATTAGCTTCTCATTTTTTTATGTAAAATTTTTTTACAATATAGGAAATATTATATTTCACAATAATTTTTAAAGTTTATTTTGTTTGCATTAATTAATTACTCATTCTTGAAAAATTTTAAAACATTATCAAATAAGGGAATATTAATTTGATTATACTAGGTATTTTATTACTAATTATTATTATAGAAAATTAATATATACTAAATGCATTCTGAATTAATAATTATAATTTATAAATAAAATTTTGTTATAACTTGAATATTAAAAATCACTTAGAATCAGAGGTTTCTTCTGTTGCTTATGAATTTTCTGATTCTTATTATTTTAATGGCAAAAATTCTTTGTTTTGCTTTATAGGATAGCAGCACTTCCATTTTAAAATGCCTTAATAAGTAACTTATCCTATAACAAGTATGATAAAACCTATTTATTAATTAATTTTTAATCTAAATTAAATGTGAAGTAATTAAAAATAATTAATTTATTAAATTACCTATTAATTATAGCATAATTGCAAGCCAATAAGTGTTTTCCCAATGTGCTGCTCCACTCCAGGTAACTATAAGTCCAGTAATCCACACAAAAATGGTCCTCACGGGGTCAATCATAGAACTTGTTAAACTTGATATTTTTTTGGTTACATAATTTCTACAAAGGGTTTAAGCTGATCTAGTGAGAATGCCTTTTTAGAATATATTAATTATTAAAAAATAAATGATTCTTTATAAATTCTAAAATTTACACATAATACACATAGAACAAAGTAAAGGAGTCTGAATCATTTCAACGAAATATTATTAAACTCTTTCATAATTTTCTTTCCCTGAGGGTGCAACTTGTTTAAAAATAATTATTAATTTTTTATTAATAATAAGA
Source organism: Miamiensis avidus (assembly GCA_037039885.1). NCBI lineage: Eukaryota > Ciliophora > Oligohymenophorea > Philasterida > Glauconematidae > Miamiensis > Miamiensis avidus. The sequence goes on from JAWVGU010000016.1 coordinate 643,231, forward strand.
AAATACTCTAATATCTATTTACAAACACAGGCATAATCAGGAAATTGGCATGGTAAGTTGTTTAAAAGAGGAAGTAATAAACCTCCGTATAAAAGAAAGCCCCAAATCCCTTCCATTCCTACTAATTATAGAGGATGGACTTCATATTTGCTTAAAATATATTCTTCCGTCACATATGTTCCCGATTAAGCAAAGAGAGATACAATAAGCATCAGCTAATATAGATATATATAAGAAATACAATAAAAGTTTATATTAAATCTAATGATTATATGTTTAATACCAAAGGAATTCCTTAGTGAATTTAATCGTTTGTTCCTGATCCAAGAATAACCCTCTATTTAATGAAATATTAAATCATTGCTATTAGTATATAGCAAATAAATACCTGCAATCCTATGATAAGCAATCCAAAAACAACTATGAAACATCCCATCCATTAGTAGAATTAAATTTTCCTTTTTAAAAAAATAACTCTTGCAAGTGCTATTATAGGAATAGTACCCCCTCTCATCATCTAATTAATATGAATTATTTATATTATAGATAGGTAGGTATATAGAATAATATTCTAAATAACATGTTTCTAATATATAAACATATAATAATAAACAAGCTTTCTTAATAATTCTTACTTAATAGATGGATGGAGATGCAAAAAATAACGCTACCAATTATAAAGTTTATGCACATACACTGGTAAAAGCTGGAATCATTATTACGAAATAATTTATTTTATTTTTTAATGTAGTTTACTATTCTTAATTTTATAGTAAAATTAGTTGATTTTCCATTTTTTACTTATTTCTTTATCTATATATAAAATATGGAATCATCATTAAAGATTATCCAAAAACTGGAGTGCTGTTTGCATGTAAGGCTAAAATAAAATTTATAAATTGTCTATGATATGTTTTATTTTTATTTACAATTTCATATTTTCTAAATTTTACATGAAAAAAATCTCTTTCCCCCCGTTTAAAGGATAACCTATAGAAATAACATAAAAATAGTATAAAATTATTATATATTGATTAATTTATAAATTAATATACCAATCTCCTCTATTTAGCTTGTGTTTTACAGTTTGTATCCAATAGTATTTATATATCCTAATAGAAAATAAAAATGAATATATATTTATGTTTTATAGTTTGTTTGATATAGATTTATATAGCATACCAACAAATATAAAAGTAAATAAAAGAGGGTAATGTTTATTTTCGTCAGACATCTTAATTTATCTCTATTTTATAAAGTTTATATATTTTATATTTTATAGATAATATTATAAAGCTTATTATAACTTTAATTTCAATAGTACTAAAATTATTTTGTTTTCTATTTATTTTAATTTAATAAGAATATTATTATTTCCTTAGAATTCCAATTATTTAATCAGAATATATTCATAAATTATATCTATTAAACTTGTTTCTAAATGCAATACAGTTAGAATATAAATTTAAACATCTAATTGATAAAGTATGAAAAGTAAAGATAGAAATCAATAATTTTAAAATATAATAATCATAAAATTACTATTATTTAAATATTTAAAATGAAGTATGTTTTTTATTTTGATTCCTGAATTTTATTTTAAAACTTATTATATTATCATCATAGTTTGTTAATAAATAAATAAATAATTAAAAACTTTTTATTAAATATCTGAAATGTATTTAATAATAAATTATTATTATTAAGTTATATTATTAGTTTCATTTAATATTATATCTTAATAAAACACAATTATAGTCCATTTAATACTATATAATAAATAAATATAGTATAATTTCATTGACATAAAATATGTAATAGAATGCTAAATCATTAAATTATAACATTAATTTTTATAATGAATCATATGTGCATCATAAATAAAACTATTATAATTAAACATTTTAAATATTTAAATATGAGGATTTTAAATTATATTTCTCATAATAAAATCAAAATAAATGATCATTACACTATATATCAGTAGATATTTAATTATAAAAATAAAATTAATAATAAATATCATTATTATACTTCTAATCAAATTAAGTAGACTAGTTTTTTTGTATTTAATTTGTATTTATTAGATTTATTACTCTGAAAATGAAATCCATATTAGTGAAATAATTTAAAAATTAATATTATTAAAAACTCAGTTATTTATAATTATAAAACAAAATTTTTATTTACAACTATTTAATTAAAACTAAATGAAAAAATTTAATTTTAGATACATCAAACACTATTTAGCAATAATTAATAAAAAGTAAATGCTTGTGTATTTTATATTATTTAATAATGAGATATTAAATTTAGTAAATCATAATTAAAATATATTATGTAATAATAAATTTGCATAAAAGAAAAAACAAAATGATAAAATAAATAAAAATAAGAAATAACATTATATTTAGAATTATAATGTAAAAATTTTAAAAATATGAGCTCTTTCAACCATAAACGCCATAAGGAATGTTGGAAAAGAGCTGTTAGAAATTGTTTTTATAAATATAAAACATATTTATTTAATTTAATTAATATATTAATATCAATTCATTATTATATTTCTTTCCTACACATCTTCTTTGTCATGCATTTTCAAAGATTTAAATTATTTGGGATTTTTAAGAGCTTCTAAAAATACATATTTATATTTTATAAGAGTTTTTATTGATATATCTTATAATTTAGATTTTTTATTACAATAAACTAAATTTTCAAAATTTTAAAGACCAATAAAACATAATTTTTTAAACAACCTATTTTCTAACAAATTGGTTCTTAGATGTTTAATAGTATTAATTTTTTATGGAAAAATTTGTTTAATTGTTTTTTTTATTTGTTTTTTATTCTTTATTTTATCAAATAAATAATTTGATGAAATTATATCAATTTTCTTTGCACGTATTTGAATATAAAATAATCTTTTAATTTGAATACAAAATTTTTAATTAAATTTTTCGTTTCTGTTTTGTTATCCTCTTCTTCTTCATCCTCATCTATTTTTTCTTCTTCATAATTGTTGAAGAAGTTTTCTTCACTATGGTAATAATATTATTATTCATCTTGTTATTCATTATACTATTATATTTCTTCATCGTTTTAATCTTGAAACGCTAATAATTAATTTTCTTAACAATATTATATATTAAATTCCACAGGATCTATAAAAAAATTTTCTTTTTTAGAAGATTTTGATTTTTCGAAGTGCCTTTAAAACATTTTTTATACTTTTTCTATTTTTTTTTTTTTCTTTTTCTTTTATATTTAATTATTATATAAAAATATTTGATAATTATAAACCTTATAACAAATGTTTACTTGTTAAAAAACATATTTTATTAATTTAATTTGAAATTTAAATTTGGAGGGATAAATTCAAGAGATAGTAAATAATACTAACTTTTTAAATACAAAAATTAAAAAAAGGCTTTAAAATTATGTATTAAATAGAATATTATATATTCCTCCAAATTATTATTTTTTTTTTTTTTTAATCCTTAGTGTGTGCATAAGCTCCGTACGAATCAATATTTCATAGTTGTCCTTTTTGATTTTAGTTTGAGAAATTTCTAAAACATCTTAGTGCCATATAAGATCGAGCATATTATTCCTCATATGTTTTATTATGTAAATAAATTTAAAGTAATTAAAATATATTAATGATAGTATATATATATAATTTTTTTATTAAAGTTATAATAAATAATAAATAAATAAATAAAAAAATAAATTTAGACAAACGTTAACATATAATTTTATAGATTTATTAGATTATATTTATTATATCAACTAATTTACTATATATAATTTAATTCTTGTTTCAATATCAACTATCATATTTTATTCTACTCATCATTTTTTTTTGTTTTTTATCCCGTATCACCTACGAAAACATTCTAATCCTTAAAAAGTATTTTATCTTCTAAGTCAACTTCATAAAATGATTATGAACTTGTATCAAAAGTCGTTTAGGAATTTGGGATCGAGAAGTGGGTAGAGATTATAGATTGGATGGGGGATAAGGTTTACATTATTATAATACTTTTCTTTTTTTTTTTTTCTTTTTTTTACTATTTTTATTATATTTATTATATATTTTTATTATTGTATTGTTTAATTTTTTATTTTCATTTAATTTAATTGCAAATATATATTTTATCTAATTTATTTATATTTAGTTTATACTATATATATGATATAAATTAATCGATATTCTATTTTCAATTATTTTTAAATAAAAAATTACTAAATTATTTCTAATACAATCTCTTTTCTATATTTTCTTTCTTTTTTTATTTTCTTTATTTTAATAAAAAGGATAAGCAGAAAAAATAAATTCTTATTTCTTATTTAGTACAAAGCAAATCATTAATATATCTTGTAATTTTCTTATGAAAATATTTGCATTAACAATATTTTAATTTAAGTTTATTTTTATTACTTTTATTTTTTATTTAAAAAATAATCCACGCTATATTTTACATAATAACTAAACTAATAAATATAAGCGATAAACAAATAATAAAATTAGTTTATTAAATATTTGCATTAGGTATAATTTTTAATAATCTAATTAGAGCAAAATTTTCGCACTAATATAGTAAAGAAAAAAATAAAACCAAAAGTCCTAATACAAGTATTATGAACTAAGCTACATTAAGCAGAGTAGACATAATATTATTTCCATACTAAAACTGAAATCTGTTAAAGATTTTAATCAACATTTTGTAGGTGAATTCGAATGTTGTAACTGGGTAACGAGTTCTAAATTGAATCATATTTTGATTATCATAATAAATCACAAACAAACTATTTAATTGTTTTTTTATTATTCTAGTATCTTGCTGATATGAAAGGAGTTAGGGTTTGTATAATGATTAAAATAAAGGACGAAATCGTCTTTAAGAATAAAGTGGTTGAGTGGAGTTGACTAATCATGGATCCTAATGCCATTTGATTTTAATACTTTTTTTATAAAATTATCATCCTGAAGTTCACTATTGTATAGCACATATAGTAAAATCGTGTTGAAAAATATCAGGCAAAGGACTAATAATGTTAGCTTAGCTACTATAATCTACTTTTTATACCAATAATAAAGGATTTTTTGAATAGTTCTTTTGAATATTGTTGATTTATGGAATTTATTGGGATTTTTTCCGTAAAACTACATCTAGTTTCCACCTCAACTCCAACCTGTAAACTAGATATGCTTTTCGTAGTGGCTTTAATTTGCTTAATTAACTAAATTATCTATATTTTTGTAGAAATTTTGGACAGTTGCTTTCATTTTCTGTGAAAAGTTACTATTATTCATTTTAATTGTAATTTTATTTGTTCTTATTGTAATTAATAGTTTATTAATCATAACTATTAATTAATAAAAACAAAAAAATACAGGCAATAAAAATTAATATTGAATTTTCAGAGTCATGCTTCTCACTATTTCACAAATTCAAAATATAAAATATAACTGTAAAATTTTTTTTTTTTTTTTTTTTTTTTTTTTTATATATAAATATAAAAAAAATGATATTTAAGTAATTTTATACAATTTTCACGTTTATTTTTAGTGTGAGCACCGTTTGCATAAACAAATTATATATAACACCAACTATCTCAGGGGTTACATTTTTACATCGGTTCACTTTTTAATACGTGGTACAAAATATAAATAAATAAAAGTTTATAAAGATGGCAAAATAAAAATTAACTAATTAATTGTATATTAATCAACTAAAAAATAGTATTAATTTTTATATTTGTGAGTAATATTTGCATATATATATATAAATATGTAAATATAGATTTATTTTATATATACACATTAAGTAAAATTAGGGCAAATGTATGCTTGCGATAAAAATTAGTACATACTCGCCATTCAAATAAATTCCCCTTTTTATAATTAGTTATATTTTTTTTTATAAAATAAGTCATTTTTTTTTTTTTTTTTTTTTTGGTTTCAACCTTTAATCAACATTACTAAACCAAGTGCTTTTGAATCTGAGACTATTAATTTTTTTCTTACTCTTGCTGTTATTTCTACAATTATTGTTCTTGCTGTGGTAGTTGTAATTTCTGATTTTATTTTAATATATACGAGTGGTGCTATTGCTGCGACTAATGAGCTGAATGGATAATAAAATTTTATTTTAAAATTTGGTGATCTGATTGCTAAGAACTATAAGGCTGATGCTACTGAGGCATATGCGGGTGAGGTGCAGAGTGCTATTGATGATGGTGTGTCGGGTAATTTAGATTCTAAACACTTGCACGCACTTTTAAAGAGGGGCCCACTTAATTTGAAGAGGGGTTTTAAAATATTTACAAAAAAGGAGCTGTTTATTTTCGCTAGATGGAATTAGTGTTGTTATGTAATGCGTTATTTGTAGGCAATTAGGTGAAAACATTTTTTGTGATTTGCTGAATATTGACATTTTAATCTTTACTACTGTTACCTCCATTGTTATTTGCATCCTTAATATAGTGTTTTTGAAGACCGTTAAGGTAACCTTCTCCATCTTTACTGGGGTTGTTATTATTATTATAATTTTTTAAAATGTTTAACTAATTATTAGTATTATTCACATTACTGTGAGAGCTATCTTTTAAGAGCTGATTTTGGTGACTTTGGGTCTATATTTGATTTTTGAAATCCTAAAAAAGATGCTTTTCTTCATTGGGAAAGAGGAGAGGATCGATGTACGAATTTAGATTGATTTCCTGCAGCTTTTCACTGATTCTTTCGTAAACCATATCCGGGGACAACTTTAATACTCTTGCCAGTTCCTTAATTTCGTAACTGTTAGATTTCAGATGCAAAAGTTTGTGGAGGAAGGACTGACCAAATTCTTTTTATTCTTTGAAAAAGGCGTCACAATTGGAGAGCACCATGGCTAAATTATCGCAAATCTTCCCAAGTTCGCCGTGTCCATCCGAACACAAATCGGCTATTTTTATCAATTCAAATAACTATATGTCTGCACTTCCGTTTTGAAAATCGTTACTTTGCAGGTACGCATTTTCGAGCAGCGTCGTTAGGGAGGGTCTTTCGCTTTCACGGAACCGGGTGCACCGGCAAATGAGGTCAGTAAAGTGTTAGGAAAACTAATTTTTTTGTATATTTCGTATATGAGGCGGCAGTTTTCCACGTGCAAAATTTCGTTTTCGTAGTCATCAGGCTGTTCCGCGACTGTGATAATGGCGTGAAGTACGCAACAGACGGCCTTATTATTAATCATATTGTTGTTGGTGTGTCCGGACCCCTAATGCTTGTTCGGGTCAAAGTGGTTTCGTTACGGGGTTTACTAGTGCGCGGAGGATGAAACTTTATTGCTAATGATGTTGTCCTGGTTTTCTTTAAAAATGTAAAAATCCGACCCTGTTACGCATAGAAGTAACAGTAATCCCATGTCGAAAATGTCAATTCCCTCTCGGTCTGCTTGCTTTTTCACAGCCGGCTCCATCGGAAACGAGTTTCTCGAAACCACGGGGGATCTTACTCTGTTTTTGATTGTGAAATGTTTTTTAATATCTTCAACGTATTATCTGAAAAAAGTCGCGCTGCTGTTATCACTCAATTTTTAATCTTTTAAACCCAAAATCACCTTTTCCGTGCCAAGAGTTACGTCATAGGTGACGAAAACTGTGTTAAAATCGATGTTTTAATAGTTTTTACCACCCGATTTCACCTGAATTTCCCTTAATCCTTTCAGAATTCCCAATGCAAGAGTCTTTATTGAATCTATTTTTTTCAATATTGTATTAATATTTACTATAATTAAACTAATATGTATTACTTTCGTTAAGGAAAAGAACTTCTTCTAATAAATTTTGCAACGAAATTGCGTTTTTAAAGGAGCAGAGTGCGCTGGTGTAGGTTTCAGGCGTGTTGTAATAAATTTACAGAATTTGAACGAGACTGGAGTCGAATTTATTTTGCAGAATGAGCTATTCCTCCGCCTCATAAAATGTTTTCTGATAGTTTTCCAAATAGCCTTTGACCTGCTAACTGTGTTACTTGTTTTCGATTTTAATTTCGTGCACCTCGAAGACTCTTAAAGTTGGGGCATGGAAAACGGTTTTCACATTGTTCTGCATGTCGTATTTGAAGGTGATCATTTCATTAAGAGAAAATTTCAGTTTTCTTATTTGGGGTTTTTCCCTTCCGCTTTTCGAAGAAGAGCCCTGGTGGTTGGCTTTCGAAGAATTTGTGAGACTGTTGCTGTTTCTCACGGCCTGATTGTTTGCGGCTTACTGCACGTAGTTTTTGTGTTGCTGGAAATGTCTTTTGGAGTAGTTGTCCTTCCCAACATTGGAAGCATTATTAGCTCCGCCACCCATGCTATTCGTAGAGGTGGAAGGCATGATTCGTTTGGAAAAAAAGAAGTTTTTCTCGATTTCTAAGCTCTTTCGAATGTCTTTGGGCGGAAGGTTTTTCGAAGAAGTAGGAACAAGAACTTTGCTCTTTGTTTCCTCCTGGTTCTTTTCATCGCCCGAAGTTTACTGAATTTCTTGTAATTGCGAGTAACTGCCTTTCTTTTTATTTGTTTCGACTCCACTGTTACCTTTGTTTGCTATATTTTCGTTTATTTACTATTCACCATTGTTATTGTAGCTAGTTTTTGATGACAACGATTATTAGTGACTGTTGAAGAGATTTTGCGAAGCTTATTGATGGAAAAAAGAAGCTTTTTATTGCTATTATTATTACTGCTACTAAGAAGATGGAATTTTTTGCGCTGATTTAGCATTTTTGGCGGATTCTTCTCCGTTATTACTTTCGTCTTCTACTGCAGCTTCCACGTCCACGGCCGCTTCTTTTTATTAGAAATTTCCCATTTGTAAATTTAACTTTTCTGCAGGTGAGTCTTGTTATTCCGTGAAAAAACGATCAGAAAATTTCTAATTATTATTATTACTGGAATTCACCATATTTTCTTTGGATCGGAGTCTTTTGAATGCCAAATTATTGCTTCCCTACTGATTTTGCTCCATCTGCAAATGAGACTGTGACTGGGCCTGTTGGAGATATTTTTTTTGTTGAAAATTGGTTCTTGGAGAGTATGCATTTCCGAAATGCAAAATGGAATTTTAATTTTTTGATTGATTAACAAATTTTAATTTGATTTACTTCCGTTATTACAATTATTACTGTTGCTATTGCCTGCCTACATGAAATTGTTATTGAAAGCAGGGGGCAATTTATCAGTATTTATTTTTATGTTTTTTGGAGGTCTTTGTGCCAAAAACTATTATTACTATTATTATTACTATTGTTGTTGCTATTATTACTAATTTCCCATTTTATCACTTTTGGAGTCTTTACTACTGTGGTTTGTTTCATGGGAACCATTTCGATTATTATAATTAACATTATTTTTATTGCTACAAATTTCTAATTCTTTTTGGACATTTTCTATAAAATTATTATTACAAGTAGTGGCTTCAACTTCATGCTAAAATGACAGCGGTTAAAATTAGTGCTGCTGTTTTTGTTGTTGTTGCCGCTGCTGCTATTAATTCTACAATTTGCTGGCACTATTGACTCTAGATCCGCTTTCTTTGTAATTATTACTTGGTAATTGTTCCTGATTGGTAGCTATTTCATTTACATTTCTGTTTTCAGTAGTAAAATTATTCATAATATTTTCACTGAATTCTATTTCTTTTTCAATATCGCGCTTCGGCGAATCACCGAAAAATAAATGCTTTTGAACATGATTTTACGTCCGTGGCCTCGACAAGGGCTACTATTATTGCTTTTCCGAATTTTCACAAATTTAATGGTAGTTTTCTTCGTTAAAATAATTGATATTTTATTCATCTGCCTCCGTGTTCATTCGCTTTGGTGCTACAAATTTAGATTAACTTTAACTGGGCTTTTGATCAGAAGTCTGAGGCCTCATTAATGGTTTCGGCAAAATACCGGAATACAGCTTTGAATTTGTTTGAATTTACTTAAAATATATTTTTTTACAGGGCTTGGGCTGGTTCTGAGGCGACTACATATGAATATTTATTTTAACTTTTGTTTTGTTATTTTATAATTTATTTTTGTTATCGCTTAAAGCGTTTGAACTATTATTAATTAATTAATAAATTAATTTATTACTAATGAGTGTTTGATTGAAAATGTATTGAGGAGTGTTAATATTAATTAATTTATTTTTTAACTTATCATTATAAACTTAATGTATGTTATATGTTCTAATGAGAATAATCAGGAATATATTATTCTTGATAAATAAATAACTAAATATTATTTTTTGTGTTTTATTAATCAAATAAAAGGAGCAAAAAAGTAATTTTCCAGCTATTATTAATAAACCCATTTTTATTATACACTTTATCATAAATTTATTTTCCTTCAGTACGAAATGTAAATAATGAAATTTTAGGTATGTCATTATGAGTATACAATTTACAAATCAACTTATAATCTAGAAAAAATTAAATATTTTGTTATTTTAATAAAAAACTACTAAGAATTATTTCTTTGAATTATAGTATTTATTCTTTAAATTATTGTATTAATATTCTAGAATATAAAACTCATCATTACCCATAATCCTTAATTTGATAGCATCAATTAATTCACAATAAATAAATTTCATATGAAATACAAAAATTGTTTCATTATTTAAAAAATTAATTTAAATACTTAGATACACTATAGTAATATTTTTAACTTTTAATTGAGTGGTGTTTAGATTATTTAAAATATATTATTTCTAATTTATTTAGTAGTTATTAAAAGTAACTGATATAAAAATATGCTTTCTAATATTAATTGTAGAAGATTAATTCAAAGATTAATTTATTATTGATTTAAGCAAAGAAGAAGTGATAAAGTAAGTAAAATATTTCATAAATTGTTCGCATAGTAAAAAATATATCTTCAAAATCACTTAGTTAATTTCACTTAGTTACTCCATAATTAAAGATTAGATAAGTAATATTATAAAAGAGAAGTAATAATTTGAAAAAACAATATAATTTTATAATAAAATAAAAAATAATTAAAACGACATTTAACTGAATTATATAACTTTTAATTTTAAAGCCTTAACAATTTATCTGTAATATATATAATTAGTAAATAAAAATATAATTATTATTTTATCTTTTAAATAAAATTGTATTTCCTCAAACCACTTTAAGTCCAAGAACTTCCTATCCAATTTTAGCCACGCCACAGAGCGAGCAGATATTTCCTTCCTTTTCTCTTTCGTACCTGGCTGAGCAGAAGGGGCACCTGGTTGAGTTTCCGGAAATGATAGTGAGAGATTCGGCATCGACCTGCAAAATGAAGTCGTCATCATAAAGGTAGCTTTCTTCTAAAGTGAGTTTGGAGGTGTTGGTACCCTCTTTTTCACAAGTGGCCAAGATATTTTTGGCGTTGTTGACAATGGTTTATTTGTCTGTGTTTTCGAGCATTCGGATAAGTTTTTTGGCGAAATAGGAAGAGTAAATGTAGTTTTTCTCCTTGAAAAGAGAGCTTTGCGCCTGTCTTTGGGTGATGATTTTGTGCGGATTTTGCAAATTGCACATCGCCATGTATGCAATGAGTTCAGAGGCTCTTTTCGGCTGTTGAGAAGAAGTTAATTGGAACTTGATGGCCATTGTGTATTCCAAACAAATTTTAATCAGTTTTTTAACGCTGTTCAATTCGTCCTGGGAATTCAATTCCACGAACGGCACTGAGTGCAAAATCTCAGTGAAAGTTGCTAAAGTCGTTTTGAAATGCTGAGGTCCCTTTTCGAATTCCTTATACGCCCTTTGCACCATCTGGGAAAGGTACTGCAGATTCATAAACACATATGGCCTATTATTTCCCTTTTCATTTATGATAAATTGCATTTGATTCTGCAAAAACGGCAATTGCGGCACGCAGATTTACGAATAGGTGCTGACCTTCATGGCCACTTCTTTCAGAGGTTCGAAATTCACGATTCCCAATTGCTTTTTCATGGTCTAGAAAGCAGCCTCGAAGACTCCAACGGCTGTCTATTCTCCAACACTCTGCGACAGTCTTCCGGCAGCCAGAACAGGGTGTTCGTGTCTTTTGTAAATGTCTTGTTTCTATTTATTTTATTATTATTAACTTATTAAACGAATTAATTATATTAAAACTGCATTTGATTTGCAAATTACTTGAGATGAAGGTTGCGATTGCTGCTGGACCTGTTACTGTTGAGGGACGACTTGGGCTTCTTCTTCTCCGAGGTCCCATCCACCGTCTATGTCTTCTTCATTTCTTTCAAAGTTGTCTTGCATAGCCTATTACTAGGTTTCATCGTTGCCATCTCCTCCTTCTTATAACTCGTCTTCGTCGACCAACAGTCTATTTTAGTTGGACTCTTCGACCAATTCGTCGACCTTGGCATCCTGGGAATGCTTTGATTCGACGATGTATTCCTCGGGAATGTGATTAAGCGGCCAGTTTCTTTGCGCCTGTTTCGAGGTAGAGATGTCCTTGACGAGAGGGGTAGGGGGAACGAGTGCGCTTTGCTTCAAATTTTCCAACTCTTTCAACACTTCGTCGGGGTTTTCCAGCGAGTTTTTAAGCGTTTCAGCCATTTCGGTTTTGCCGTGGGTTACAGCCGTCAAGTAGGCCAAATTCAGTTGCCCTATTTCGGAAAGCACTCTGATTCTTTCTTCCACGTCTCCCACATACAAAGAGTTTTGGAATCGTGATTGATTGTCCCCTCTTTTGTTTGCCACATTGATCATTGCCTTCAAACGAGCAGACCTTCCCACAACCAAATACAAAAGCGACAGTTTTTCGTATTCTTTTGTGTTTCGATATGCCATTTCAACGCTGGGCTGACCTTCGTAGTCTTACAGTTGTCCTATTTAATGAAAAAACTATTTACCAATATGTTATTACTATATCATATATTACCTTATCGGAGAGCTTCTAAGGAGAACTTTTTGTAGAGTTCTTTCTCTTTCAGCTCTTTGGCGGCATCGTAGGCTACCTGCAAGTTTCCGGAGTCGAGAGCCAGAGAAAATTGGGCCCTTTTGTCTTGGACGAGATTGAGGGCAAGGCCTGGGTAGTTTTTCTTGTACAGATAGGAGACAACTGAGTTTCCGAGTTGTTGCATGGAACCCATTATTTTCTGTGTTTTTTCCCAGTTTCTTTCTTGCAGAGCCAGTTTCAGCAAGTACTCTTCACAGTTGAGTTTGAGAGTGTGGAAAGAAGCCTGCGAATCAATGACGAGGAGTTCATTTTTCTCCATTTTAACTACTCTGAGAGTTTGATCAGTGCACTTCAGCACGCCGACGTCGCCGTTGAGGAGTCCGAACTTGATGTGGTTGATCGTCGAGTAAATCAGCGAGTTGTCTTTGGTCCAAAATGCGGATTTGATGTTGAAATTCTCAGTAAACGAACACACTTTGACCAGATTTTTCGTGAATATATGAATGGTTTTCTTGCACACAAGTGCGAAACAAGTGTTTGTTTTGTTCCAGAAAATGCCCTTTATTGCCGACTGTTCTGAAGAAGCTAAACTGACGGTGTTAAGTGTCTTTTTCATATTTACGTCGTACAAAACGAGACCCTCGTCCGCTACGACGGCCAGCAATTTCCCTATCGGAGCCTAAAACAGTTTACTGACGTTGGCCAATTGCGGAAGGGCATTGCTGCTAGAGTCTAAGTCGATATTGTGCACCTCAACTTCCTTGTTTTCTCTAATTCTGGCGATTTTCGTCTTGGAAACGAATACGGCTCCGGAAGTACCGAAGGAGAAAAAGCCCTGCGTTTGCTCTTTCGCAGCGTGGATGTGCATGGAATCGTACTGTAGCAACAGATATTTTCCCATTTCTTTGTCTTTTTCCTAAATTCCGACAAGAATTTGCGCCTTTTGCGTGTCGAAGGGATTGTGCACTACACTTACGACGTTTTCGAGTCCCAATTGATTTTAAGTGCTAGAAGCGGAATTCTGAAGGTCCAATGATCTGCAATCCAAAGCGGATTTCTGGCGCTGGTCGTACACTCTCAGCTTTTTTTCGTGCGCAAATGCGATTACATTCGAATCTAATTGCGTAAAGGGGATCTTCGCCGACTCCAAAGAGTAAATTTCGAATCCGTTGTCATGCCCTTTTTGTTAATTTTTTTTATTAATTATCATTTATTTTAATTAAATTTATGCAACAATAAAGAAAGTCTACCAGAAGCGAAAATGGGGGCCTCGGGATGAGCAGCCAAAATCCAAAATCGGTCAGTTTCCTTCTTGGTCTGGTCGAGCTGGATACGACGGTCGAGACTCCAAACTCGAGTCGTTTTGTCTTCGGAATTGGAAACAATGTAGTCAAGTTTCGGAATGAAGATGCAGCAAGAAACGTTTGAAGAGTGTCCGTAAAAGGAGTCCGTTTCCCACGCCTTAGACTCAGTGTATTTCCACAACTTAATTTTCCTGTCGTCCGCAGCAGAAATAATAAGATTCAAAGTCGGGTGGAAGGCACACCAGTTGACTCCTAAGTCGTGTCCGTCCATCACAGCCACGGTTTCCACCTTTATAATTGATAATTGGATATTTTTAATATACAAATAATAAAGAAATTATCATTCTTTTTCTTTTTTTTAATTTTTACTTCAGTTCCGTAAATTTCTCCCTTCGAGGTTGATTTGTAATTATTGTACTTGTTTCTGATTGCGGAGTAGTCCCACAGACGTACTGATTGGTCTAAACTGCAGGAAACTATCAGGTCTTTGGAGGGGTGGAATTAAGCACTCATGACGTAGTGAGAGTGGCCGGTCAAAATGGCCAAGAGACATCTGTTCTACTAATTCCAGATTCTAATCGTTTGGTCGTCACTTGATGATAAAATCCAAGGCAATTCATTGTGGAATTCAACTGTTCTGATATAATCTAAGTGTCCCTTCAAAGTGAACAAATGCTTTCTTTGCTTGTAATTCCACACCTTGATATTATTAATTTATAGTTAATTAATTAAGCAATTGATATTTTGATTGATTTTTTGCAAAAAAGAAAGAAATTTATTTCAAATATTAACTATTATATTGCCATTTTAATATATTTACTTTTATTAAATAATCATCTCCTCCGGAAACGAATAAAGGCTAAGTTTTGTGGAAAGAAACCCCTCTACAAGGTCCCTCATGAGCCTCAAATTGTTCAACTAAGCTCTGGATTCTGTAATCCCAAAGCTGAACTGCTCCATTGTGAAGAGCTGCTAAAATCCATGGTCTAATGGGATGGAAAGAAAGTCCTTTGATTCTTTGTGACTTATTTTCGAATTTTAATTGCATTGTCTAAATATGTATTTTCTATTTCTTACGGCGAAAACAAATTTAATTGAAATTGCTTAATAATAAAGAGTTTATTCCCTTTCTATTGTTATTCTTATTTTGAAAATTGGAGAAAGCTCCTTTTTTTGAGTTAATTAATTTATTTATTGTTTTACTTGGTTTGTAAGTAATGTAATTATTATTAATTTATTTTAATTATTTCTTTCTTTCTTAGTATATAGAAAAATATGAGATTTGTTTTTCTTCTTTAATTGATTACTTGGTAAATTCACATCTGTCGAAGGCTATCAATATGTGTAATGACTTGGTTTAATTATTATTATTATATTAATAACAACTAACTAATAAGAAAAAGTTTTTATTTAGTAATTTAATAAAAACTACTATTCTTAATTAAATGATCATTATTAATAGATATATTAAATAAAATTCTTTAATAGCAGTTACAGTCATCAAGTATAAAAAATGAATAGTTTTATTTCAAAAATATGCATTATACCATTAAGAAATAAAATTCTATTTTTATTTTAATAATAATTTAAGCTATAAGAATTAATTGCATATTAATAATTTATTAAATATCATTGTAAAACATATATACTTATATTAATTAAATGTAATTAAATAAAAAACAAATTCTACGAAATAATTAATTTAATATTTTATATATCAGAATTAGAAATTAATATTTATAAATATTATATTTTCACTTTTAATTATTTTCTTCCATTTACTTCTATTATTATTAAACTCCTTAAGTATATTTTTCTAATAAAGCTTTTTAATCTTCAGTTAAATTGCTCATTAATTAGGCTTTATCAGAAGTCGATTTAAAAAGCCAATCTGGGAACTTTATATCAGTTTGATCCTAAATAGTTTCAACTATGGGTGGTATACTTCTCATTAGATTATGAATTGAGTCATAAGTGGTGTCTTTTCCTTCCTAATTCTAATTGTTTCCTGTATTCCATACCGTAATTTTAGGATTTAAGCCTTAAATAGCATTTGCACTCTGATATTAAATTTATTTTATTTAAAATTAATTTTAATTTAATTTAATTAAAATTTATCTACTTGTTTGGCCAGTTTTTCATAAACATCTTTTTCTATCATCATATAACTTAAAGCTGCCTTTGAATCATAATTAAAACTTTTCAACAGTTCTGCCAGACCTTGAGATTAGGCTTAATAGAGAGCTAAAATTCCCTCTGATTCCTTTTGTTTCGAATATAGTAAAGCGTCCGCGTGTCTTTACTGAGTATATAATTCTGCGTCAGCAATTTCTTTCATTGCATTTGCTTGACCGATTGCTTCTTCCTTTTTTACTTCTGCTTGCACTTTAGCTTAAGAAAATTAAACTGCTCTGGCCTATATAAATCAATTATATTTTATTAATTTGAATAATAAATAATGTAAACTAATAAAACTTTTATTTTACTTTTTCTATTTCACTAAATTGTCTCTACTATTCTACAGCTTTTTGCATTTCTTCTGATCTTTTTTCGGAGTTTTTTTCTGATTCAATTTCGGCTATTCTAATCATTTATTGATATTCTGATTGCTTTTTTTATAGTTAAGCATTTGACTCTGCGATTTCCTATTGATATTTTTAATTTTAATTATTAAAAATAGTAAACATAAAATGTTATTTCTTATACCTGGGCTCTTTAATTCTCGTAAATCTTAGTTTTAGATTCAATTTCCATTATCCTTTGTCTTTGCTCTCCCTGTCTCAACTTCTCTCCTACCTTTTTATTATAAAATCATATTTAAAATCAATTTAATAATTTTAATTTTTTTTACTTCTCCTATCTTTTTTGCTTCAGAAATATCAATTTTAGCTTGGTTCTCTGCATCTGCAGACACTTTTTGACTGAGAAATGAAAAATATTTGGACTCGTTTGAGTCTTGCAATTCTTTAATATTAGCATTAAAAACAGAGAGACCTAGTTTTGACAATTCATCTTAAACTTACTGTACTATTTCTGTTTTGAATTCAGTTCTGCCCTTAAAAATATCTTCAATCGACATATTGGCTGCCAACACTCTGGTTTCTCCCTCTATCATTCCCTTTATTATTTCTGAAACATTCATAGGGTCTTCAAATAGCAGATATTTAGCATAATTAGACAGATATTAATGATCGTCCTTAGGCCCAATAGTGAACACACAAGGCAAAATAAATTCCATCTAAACAATTTTACAGTTTTATAATTTTTTAATAATTTTAAATCTTTATTTTAAAATTACCTTTTCTCTTGACATTGCATGAAGAGTGAAAGAATACGATTTAGGAGTTACGTCAATATATGCTATTTCCTAAAAGGGAAGCTAAAGTGTTTTTTTAGAAATTTGAACGTTATCAATAAGCCAACCTGTTTTTACTATGTACCTTTATTTATTGTAAATTTAGTTTATGCTTTTACATATTTAGAACTTATATGAGTTACTCATTAGCATGAGAAACTTTGTATCTTTTAAAGATAAAAGCTGACCCTAATCCAAGAATAGTGATAGGAACTAATATTAAAAATTCGAATGAAATTATTTTAAAATAAATTAATTAAAAACGAATATGTTGTTTTTTTATTTTCTATACCCAACAATTTCCAAGAAGGAAGACCAAACGATTCTATTTGTTAAACTGGTTTTTAAAATTATAGATAATCCTGATGATGCCTTTAATTTTGATCTTTTTGATTATGATTTTAATTGTTGTTTTAAGAAGCCATTATTAATTAGGTTTAGAAGAAATGTAATTAATAAAATAAATTACTAAATGTAATATTGTAAATAAGGAGTTTTTTAATAAATTATTATGTTAATTTCTGACATTTACATTAAACCAAATTCTGAAAACTTCTGATTATAAAATAAATTGTCATTTGATTAGTAAAACAAACTAGACTAATAATTTAGGAACATTATTTAAATATTATAAAATAAAATAATAAAAATTATATGTTTCATATTAATATAGATTATATAATAATATATTCTTTATATAACCTTATACAAATATAAAGTTATTATAAATTCTTCAAAATTATAAATTTAATGAATTATTTAAATTCAATTTAGTTTTAAATAGGACATTAAAAAGAAATAAATATGAATATTACAATTTAATTTAATTTTTATAGAATATTAAATAAAGAAATAAAATGTACATATTACAATTTAGTTTTTAATAAGATATTAAATAATGTAATAAGATCATTATTTTTTATGATAAAAAATAGTATATTTACATAAATATATATATTTATTTTAATATTAGCGTTTTAAATATGTAATTTGTGAATATATATTAAAACTTTTTTATTTTAAAATAAAAATATTACATTTTTATTTATTAAATTTTATCTCTATTTTATATTTTTTAAATTCTTAAAAATCATGAAATTATATAGATAATTTTTCTTGTTTTTTTTTTTTATTAAATTTCTTATTTAGAAAAAAAAATGTGTTGCTGATCAGGTAAATTGGAATATTATTTATATAAATAGAAATAATAGTTTCAATATTTTAAATATTTAAATATATTAACTTTTTATATAAATATAGAAATTTAGTATAATAATAACATAAATTATATATAATTTACAACTTTTCTTTAAATATTTTAATGAAACTAATCATTTTTATAATATCTCAATGAATTTTAATTTGATATATTAATTAATAGCCTTTCGAACTATAAAGACATTTTTTTGGTATATTACTTGCTTTTATCTATATTTAGTGTTAAAATTCTAAATAAGAAAATAATGTAGAAAAATGTATAAATATCTCTACTATTACTTAATTATAGTTACTATAAATATTTTAACTTAATTATATATCTAGATTAAATAAATTATTTTAAATATAATTAAAACAAAAAAATATAAAAAAATAAATTTTAAATAACTCAATAAACTTAAAGATAAAAACAAGAATATGAAAATGTTTATGCTATTAGTATTGTTATTGCTTGTTGGTTTATCAAATGCGTTAACTGATGAAGAAGCTAATAATTGCTTAATGAGTATTGATTCAGGAAATATTTGCATACTTAAAATTGGGTGCTATTAAGATTTTTCTAAAAATTGTGTTGGGAATACTGATCATGATAACAATAAAGCTTGCCAATTGGTGATGGATTGGGAAAATTCTTTTGCTAATTAAGATTTATTAAGAAAAAATGATTAAGGTAGAAGAGTTTATCTTTCCCCTGATGAATTTAAAAAATAGTTTATGAAAGATTTCCTTTAAATGTAATTTTTAGCATAAATTTTAAAATGTATAAATTATTATTAATTTAATTCTCTTTAGAATGATTTGGTAGCATAAAAATTTAATTCTTGGTTTGAGACTTATAAAACTTCTTATAATGACTGGAACACTGACCAAAACAATTAAGATAAAACTGATGCTTTATCTAAAGTCTTTGATAATTTCTACTCAGAATAATTCATTGATTTTTATAAAAGAAAAGCAAATTATAGAGCAGATATTTAAATTGCTTAATTAGAATGTTAAAGCGATTGTGCTGTCAGACTCACAAACTAAGATGCTAAAAACCTTTTATCCTAAAAAATAAAATGCTACGGAGATAGACCTGCTGGAAAAAGTATAGATGGCTCAACTAGCAATTTAGAATAGGGGGCCAGCAATGATTAAATCAAAGGAGCTATTTTTCAAAGCAATTTATCAAATAAAAAATTATGCTATGGAATTTTGATTTCTATTTTCATGTTATTATTATTAGCTTGATTAAAAATTTATTATTTTATATAATAAATTCTAATACATTGACCTTTTGTATTAATTTTAAATATAAAATATATTATTAATCAGTATGTAAAACTACTTATGTCAATTGATATTTTTATCTTCAAAAAATAACTTGTTTATATTTTTTAATATTTTTATTTGAAATCAAAATATGAGCAATTAGATAAAAAATAAGATTCAAGAAAATAGTTTGTAATTTATTATGTAATGATATTAATTTAATTACGTATAATTTGTGTGATAACAACTGATAATTAATAATTTCATAAATTTTCCAACTTTTATTTTCATTAAAAGTAAAGTAGTAATACAATACAATAAATAAAAATAAACAATAAAGTAAAATTACTATTAAATATCAAGTAAAAATGATGAATAAAATAGATTAGATGTTCGAAATGGGGTCCAAAAAAGTAGGACTACCTGAAGATCAAATGAGAGTTTTATTTTGTTGGAATGCAGCTATTTTTTTAGGTTTTATTAACATGAAAATCACATCTCCACTAGCAAGAACCTATTATAGTTTAATTATGGGGCTAATACTCTCTTATATTTGCATTAAAGAGTGGACCTATATAACATTTTTATCAGCAACTTTGGTTTATTTGATGGCCATTGCATTCTAAAAGAAAGCAGCATGGCCTTCTTTCATTTTTCTATTTGGATTATTGACGGCATGTCATGCATACAGATATTTCGTAATTTAATATTATTATTATTTAGTTTGGAAAAATATTACATATAATTTTATGATACAAGCAAATTTATTTAGATTTTTAAAATTATTAGAATTTAAATTATTTTTGAATAATTTTATGAATAATTTTATAATTCATTTTATTTAGACTGACTTTTACGGATGGAAAGTAGGTACGTTTTTATTTTTATTTTTGTTACTATACAAATTAGAATAGATGATATTGGTTATTTCAAATTATTGTAGTTTATTAGATTATAAATGTGATAAAACCTAATAACTATATATACAAACCATGAATATATTAATATTTTATTATTACTTAAATATTAGAAATGCTAAAAATATAGTAGGTTAGAAGACAAATTATAAATAAAATAAAATAAAATAAAATAAAATAAGTACGATATTTTAAATAAAAGACATTAATTAATTTTTTTATTATTAGATGGATCTATATCTCTTATGATGATGCTATGCAAAATGCTTTATTTTACCTTTTATCTTTCTGAAGGAAAGCTAAGGAAATTCCCTTCTCCCATAGAATATTATTCCTATATGTTTTTCTACCCCACAGCATTTATGGGACCTGTATTTGATTTCGACACTTACTATGATTTCTTGTATTTGAAAAAATAATATGTTTAAAAATATTCAACAGTTAAACCTGCACTCAAATAGATGTTTTTTGGAATTGTTTATTTAATAGGACTATAGGTCTGTGAACCTTATTTCAATACAAACATCTATTTCACTGATCAATTTAATTCTTGGAGTACTTTTAGAAAGTTTCTTTATGTATAGGTAGTATGCGTAGTTCTAAGATTCAGGTTCTAATTACAATTTTATTGTTTTAGAGTGATTGCTTTATTAATATTTAGTCATATTTTTGTATTGCAAATAGATATTTCGGAGGTTGGAAATTTGCCTAGGCTGGAGTTAATGCTTCTGGAATCAGTTTTAGAGGAGTTGATGCTAAAGGGGTAGAAAAACATGATTTCATATAGACTATGAAAGATACTTATGAAATTGAGTACAATCCGAAAACAAAAACGGAATGCTGGAATACAAGTGTTCAATTATGGTTAAAAAATGTATTTTATGATAAATTTAATAAAAAATTTACCCCTTAGTAGTCTCTCATTTTAGTCTTTATTGTTTCTGCTCTATGGCATGGTAATAATTTTAAAACCTTTTGCAATTTCATAAATAAATTGAATTTTTCAAAATTATAGGAGTTCACCCAGTATATTATTTGGGATTCGCTCAATGGGGATTTAGCAATGAATTAGCAAAATGTTTGTATAAGGCTAGAAATTAATTTAAAGGAATACCGAAAATTATATAATAAATTATTCTATAAATTGGTGGTTTCCTTTTAATGAATTAAGTGGGTGTTACTATAAATTTACTTGATATTTTCAAAGTGATGGAGTTATATTAATTGTTTTATTATACCCCTCTTATTTTCCCATTTGCAGGGGTCTTTTTCTTTAAATTAACAGGATTTGGGTAAAAAAATAGTGCAAAAACTGAATAAACGAAAGAAAATAGTAAAAGTATTCAAGAAAATACGAAATAATGTTGATGATAATTATAGATTATATATTATTTAATTTTATTTATTATATTAATTTCTAAAATATTGATATAAATTTAAATACAGATAATACATTCACTTAATTTAAATATTTCTAATTTGAAATTAATTAATATTACTTTAAAAGGAAAATTACAATTAATTAAGTTTAGTTAACTAATTTATAAATAATTTGAAAAAATAATATTGTATTGGTTATGTTTTCATTTTCTAGTTTTTTGATGAAATTATGCTATGTTATTAAGTATGATTTGATTTAGTGTTTTATGAAATTTTTATTTGCTTTAATTATTTAAATTTATTTATTTATTAATTTAATATCTATTTATTGCAATTATATTTGTTTCATAGTTTATATTTCTTTATATTTATTATTTTATAATTATATATTTTAATATATATTTAATGAAATTTTGAAAGAAATTAGGATTTGCTTTGAAAAATATTGGAAAATATATATGGGGTTTCGTTGAGAGCATGAAACTGTAATTAAAAACTAGTTTGGCATAAAAAACAATTTTCCATATTTTTCAAAACTTCTTAATCCTATTAGTAATCCAATATTGAAATAACTATATGTATTTTAACTGAACTTAAAAACTACGAACTGAAGCATAGAATCGGCACTTTTATACTTCTTAATGAATTTAAAAACTATTTTGTTCAGAAAAAATACATATGTTTATTATTTTTAAGGATTAGATTTGAGAATTTGCTATTTATATCTGTTTTTTTTTTAATTTGTTAGATTTTAGCTTTTATTTATCTATTTAATTATTTAATTTTTGAATATTAAATTAGTTTCCCTCATAATTAATATTTGAATTTCAAATATATTAATTATTAATAAGGTAATATATAAACATAAAATATATAATTAACATATACACAACAATTATTTGTTTATTGATTAATATAAACTATCTTTTATAAGATAATTTTAATTTATTTACTGAAACATATAAAGTATGTTTTTAAGAAAATGCAATTTTATATTTAAAATATATGCAAAATATATATTTGCATTTTAAATAATTGATTTTTCTTTTTAATAAAGCAAACATTATATAATAATATTTTATTTATAATTATCTATCTTTATTAAAATAAATTTTTTGATTGATTTATTTAAATTAATTCCTTAATTATATGTAATTTATTTTTGTAAATATACTACATCTTAAATAATAAAACATCAAATTGATATTTTATGAGTTTATGGTAGTAATTAAATAAAATTAGAAATATTTGTTCTATACACTCATAATTAATAATATAATTAAATATCTAATTTGTATTTTATTAATTAGTTAAAAGTTTAGAAAGTAAAGAAATCATGAAAAATAAATATAAATAATATTATCAATTATTTACTTAGCAAATATTATTGACTAAATTATATAAATTAAATGTATTTATTAAAATAAGCTATAATACTCATTTTATAAATAATGTTACTCTTTGTATGATATATTGTACATTATATATATAGAATTTTAAGTCATTTTATTTCAATTCATCTGTAATAGAAAGTTCCAAAAGCAGTTCTGGAATATCCAGGATTAGTAATTCTGCTATGATAATCATTATAAGTATATTTAACTCTACCTCCTTTTCCGTGGGTGGTAATATGGTGCTAATGCTACGAAGTTAGTAGTTTTTATTCTTTCATTTTAGCGATAGTATCTAACATTTCTGGTTTGCTTTAAAATATAGACTTTTCTCTTAATATATCAGTTACAATATTTGAGTTATGGCAAGCATCGTATATATTAGGTAATGCTTTAACTCTTTTCGATTGATCTGTAGGAGATCTGTTTGTAATTTTGGCACTAAAATATCAAATATTTTATTATTTAAATTAAATTAACAAATTATTACCTATTTCCTCTTTGAATGGTCCAATATCCATTTAGTCTATAAGCCACTGACTCATTTTATTGATTATTGCCACTATAGATAAATTTGTCTTTTCTTAATCCTCCCATAAGGAAGGGGTTTCTTTCTCTTTCCAAATCTTTTAATACAGTAGATCTATTAATTCCTTACATGTCTTTTTATTTTTATTCACTGTGAATATTTTTATAATCCCAATATGACCGAGATCTATTTTTTTATTTACCATTTGATAATTAATTTATTCTTGATGAAGAGGTATCCATTTGATAAAGGTTTTGATCAGGAGAATTTGATAATTTAAATGGAGAAGAATACATTTTACTTGTAATTTAATATTTATTTTTATTTTTGTGTAGTTATATTTAGATTTATTTTATTGCGCAAATAATTTTTTTATATAAGTGACTATTTTGTTAGAATATTGGTGATTAATGTACTTATTTTTGATTAACTAAGCAAGACAAAAGAAAGATAAAGTGAAATAATTTACTATTGACATTTATGGTTTTCTATTCAATCATATTAATTATATTATTAATATTAAATTAAAAGTTAAAATACTTAATATTTATTCCAATAATAGTTTATAAATTTAAATAATTGGAATTTTTTTAAATAAATATGGCATTAGATAAAGTAATTAATATTTGTATGCTTAACTTGATCATTAGTAGAAATTATAATTTATAATTTTATGAATCTAAATAATTATACAAGTGGTATCCGCTAAATTTATATAGGAAAGAGGTAAAATTTTTCATGCAAATTATTTGCATATTATATAAATAAATTAATAATTACATAAGTTTTTCAGAATGTATTAAATATTTGCTGTATTAGTAAATTGTCTAGCTTTTTCATTATTAATAACGTAAAAATAGAAGAAAGTAAATATAGGTGTTAGATATGAAATAGTGTTAAGTTTTGTGAATAATTTTTTAGGCCTGCTTTTGGACTTTCTTTTGGCATTTGTGATTTTATTCTTTGTTTTAATTTTTAATCTGAACTTTTTGAATTATTTACTATATGGTTTTTTAAAATTTATCTCTAATGTAAGCTTTTGATAATGTACTAAGTATTTCAATATGAATTAAAGGTTTCAATGTGGTAAATTAAGGAAATGATTTTACTTAATATTACAGAATACAACATATGGGTTTGGGAATAATATAAGTTACACGTTTTCTTGATTTAAATTTAGATACAACACTATAAAAAAAGGGAAAATCGTAAATATCTCCTTTCTTTGATTTTTATAATTCAAATCAAAATAAAATTAAATTTTTGTTTCATTTGTAGAATAATTTCTGAAATAGCATGAGTTGCATAAATAAATTTAAACCAATATTCTCAGAGGTTTAAAATGCTTTCTCTGAGTTGCATCAATATATAAGAGTATGAAATATAACAACTCCTTCTAGATATTCTAATAAAATACTATTTCGTTCTTAAAGATATAAATAAATACTATTTAAACGATATCATCTTAATTATTTTATCAGGCAGATCGGGTTTCTATTAAGACACCATTTAGATAAACATATCAATATAAATGTATACGATTTGGAACTATTTCGGAGAATTGAATTTTTAATGTAAATATAAATATTTATTAGAACAGTCCCAGGCTCATCAAATATAGGAAACTAAATATATATAAAAATTTATGAACCTGGAATTAGACTTTCAGGTCCATTACTATGATTTTTTTAGGAAAATAAAAATACCAAAGCAATTTACCTTATAAATGATTTAAAGAAAACTACATATGCTAACTTTTTAGATGTACATAAAAAAGATTTTAAGTGCAATCACAAATATATATATATAGTTTCGATTAATATATAAGAATATGTTATAAATATTTATTGACACACATATTATAATTTATTAAAACTGTTTATAATATTATAAAATATAAAAATTATTCATATTTTACAAAGGTCCACTTTATTTTTGTTGGTATCAGTGAGTTTTGTTAAAAATATGTTTTATATTTCTAAAATAACTTAAATATATTATATAACTCATCATTGATGATTTTCATACTCTTGAGCACATTCATATGGATTATTATTTAAGTGAATACTTTGACACCCATATTATAATTCATTATACTTGAGCTTTTTAGGTATATCTGTTTCTTAGCATTCAATAAAAATAGTCGTATTTGTTCCATAACTGGTAACTGAATTATAAAATCCTTGAAAATTTTCTAAATCATATAGAGGTAGTCTATATTATCCAACTCCAAACTTTATGGAGCTTTGGTGGTTATTAATTTTTTTTAATTTTGTTTTGTTATTTTTATATTAATTTCCTTCATTAGAATTTTAAGATTACTACTTATGGAGATGCTATCCATGTGTACTGTCTCCTTTGCATTTTTTACAATTATTATCATTTTCCACGAAAGGAAGAGATGAATGGTGAACATCAATTTTAAGATCTCCATTATCGTCTCTCATGTATCCGAAAGTGTAATCAACCTTTGTAATATCTCCGGATAAATCGGTAAAATAATAATTTCCCATTGCCATAGCCCGCTAATTTTCGTTTATGATAGCAGCATTTTAAAATTCAACTTTAGTCCAAGGATTAATAGCAAAGCCTTTATCTTCACTGTATTTGGAATTGCCCCCTATGAAATAAGATAGAGCCGACTCTTTATTCGTTCTAAAAGTCACCTCAGACACCTTGGTTGGCTTAAATAGGACTGCTTTTTTAATATCAAATGCATAGAGATCTTTGAGAAATTTATTGGTATATTTTTCCAGTTCTTCTCTTTGGTACTTTAATTATCCCATTCTCACAATCCCTTCTCCCCATTTCTGCTAGGCTTCTGTAACTTCATCTTCAGTTATATCAAGTAGCTTTGGGTCAATTTTCTTATTAGCTTCTATTTTATGAACGCTGAAAAAGCATTTATATGTGGGTTTATCTGGGTTATCTTTTTGGCATCTAACCAAAAAGTATATATATTGGGGAGAAATTCCTGAATTTACAGTAATTTATATTTTTTATTTATGGGGGTATTTAACTTTTTTGATTGTTATTTGAGAATGTCGTCATCTATCCATTTAATTTAACTTTTGCAGGGCTAATAATCCATAGAAGTTAATAGAAAATATCCTAGAGAAATTTTGTCATAATTTATTGGAAAATGCTGCAGAAAATCAATGGAAACATTGACTTTTATACATTATACATGTTCATCTATATCTATAAACTAATCAGAAGAAGTTTTCATTAAAAAGGGATGTGCGAACATGGAGTTTTTAATTAAATTAAGAACTCCCTCTTCAGTTGATTTGATATCATTTTAGGAAATAATAAAGTTCGGATTCTATACTTTTAGATCGTAAATATCTAAACAAATTTAGGGGTTGGCTGTAGTCATATTTTAGATGAAAAATAAATGATAGAAAAATTTTATTTATATATTTTATTTTTATTTTGTTTTGTTTTGGTTTTAGGATAATTTTGTTTTTTGAATTAATATTTAATTGTGTTAAACTAAATATATTTAATCAGCTAAATACTAATTTTCTTTTATTCAATAAGAAAGATCAGTGTTTATTAAAAACTTTGACATTAATAATACGTATTTTTTATATTTATTCTCTTAATCAAATAAAGTTGTTATTAACATTACTTTTCCTATTTTAAACATATGTAGAACACTTTAAATATAATACTTACTTTATATACACGACTGAATAAGAAAAATGATAATTCTTATCTAAAATATCTTCCTTTTTAATATTTTAATTATGGTAAGTTATGAAACATAGTATTAAAATTATTATAGGGCCATTCTTTTAACTATTTAAATTTAACGACTACTTTAAGCTATATTGATAGTTAAACTATTGCTGGTATGTTATAATCTTTATAATTATAAAAAAATAAATATCAAAATAAAATTATTTTATGATTTATAATAAATTTTAATAAATTATATTATTTAAATTATATTTTAAAAGCATTTTAATTGAAAATTAAAATTTTATACTTTTATTTAATGTACGAAGAATTTAACATTAATAAAAAGAATATTAATTAATTATAAGTATAAAAGGTAATTAATGATTATTATTATTATTGTAAATTTATTATTATTACAAACAATTATAATTTAAATAATGATAATATCATATAGATCTACGTAAAATAATTTATTTTATAATAATTGTCTAAAATAATAAAATAAAATATACATTAAAAAATAATTAATTTTTTTTATATGCATTACCATTATGTGTTTATTTTATATGAAATGATAATTTTAAATTATTTATTTGTACGTTAAATATTATTTCCATATTAAATATATCTAATATTTTAGTTTTAAATCAAAAATTATTAATCAAAGTTTGATAGATCTATTTGATAATAAACAGATTGTTTAAAATTTATTATATAAAAAGACGCAGAAATGCTATGAAAAGTGTTACGTATTAATTAGAAAACGTCATAATTATATTATTTAGTTTTTAATAATAAATTTAAATATATAAAGAAAACGTAAACATATATATTAATTTCTTTAATATCAATAAATTATAAATTATTATTAATTTTCTAATTAATTTAATATTTTATATAAATAAATCTAATCTACATATTAATTATAAAATAATATTCATAGTTTTTTTGCTTTTTTAATAAATTATAAGAATCTATTATAGGTTTTAAAACTGTTCTTTTCGGAATTTATAGAAAAGTTAATTTTTTATTTGAAATTCAAAGAAGAGAGAGGATAAAAGGCAGAAAAACCTTCGTTTTTCAATTACTATTGCCATATTTATGTTCTATTTTACAAAAACTTCTGCTATTATTTAAAGTAATCAACAGTTTTTAAGGCTGATGAGATTGAAGAAAAGGAAGAATTAACTTAATTAGTCAAAGTTTAAGCCATAATAGATGGAGCCATAGTCATATCATCTTTTAATTCTGAGGTGTAATCTTTTTCCTTTGTAGGAGAGTGATTGAGGTGTATTTTTTAGCAGATGTATTCTAATTCGTTGAAAATATGGCCAGGTTTTTTTTTATATCTTTGTATACTTCGGTATTGTCAGCAACTTCGATGAAAAGCATCATTTTGGAAGAGTAATAAGTTTTTTAGAAGAATATATTGCTGATCTCTTTCATTTCATAGAAGGGAAGGGCGAATTTTCCTTAGTGTATTTGGAGGATTTTAACACTTTTTTGGTTAAGGTTTTTGAAAGCATGGTTGATTTGTTCGTTAATTTCCTTCTGAACTTAAAAGCTGTTAGATTCATATACTGATTTGCATCTCTCGAAGGGCAGTGAAGAGTGGTGTAAATTTATTTTCACATGACCCTCGTCATCTAAAATGTACCCAAAAGTGAAGTCGACTCTAGTCACATTTCCTAATACGTCTGTAAATAGATAGTTTCCCATTGCCAAGGCTCGGTCTTCATCACGAACTAGAGCAGAATTTTCAAATTCAATGTGTGTCCAAGGAGTTAAAGCAAATCCTGAATCTTCTGGGTAATTGGAATCTCCTCCAATGAAATAAGAAAGCGCGGATTCTTTGGTAAGTCTGAATTTGATATCGGCAGCCTTTGTTGGTTTGAAAAGAACTCTTCCTGCCAGGTCGAAAGCATATAACTAATCAAGGAAATCTTCTGTGAATTTTTTTAGCTTTTTTTTATTATCCATCAGCTAACCCATTGTGACTATCCCATCTCCCCACAATTATTAGGCCTTAATAATTTCGGACTCGGGGATAAGTTTGAGTTCGTGTTCCAAAATTTTCTCAGTGAAAACTCTGTGCACAGTGAAAAATTTTATACTTTTATGTTTGTTTTGTTCGTTTTCTTTAGAGCAAATGATTTCAATGTACAAGTGCTTATCTTAATGTTTTGAATTAATTTAAAATTCAACATTTTTAAGCAAATGAGTTTCGTACTGCAGAGCCCGTTTTATAGGACTCAGCCATTTCAGCTTTCCAGGAGGAACGGGCTCGTTTGGGGGAGTTTATACCACACAGTATCCAATTTATATTTGGTCGAACTGAGAAGGAATTCTTTCCATAAAATCAAAACCAATATTCAACTTCAAAGTTCTTCCATATTTTACATTCTGCTTATATGTTTGCTAATGCTGAAGGAAATTATTAGCTTTTTCTTCTATTTGGGGAGATGCAGATAATGGAAGCATTTATTTCTAGTTTAATTTATATATTTGTTTATGGGAAAGTTAAAGGAGAAAGTTTAAATTTTTTTGTTTTTATGGTATTATTTTTAGTATATAAATTATGTAATTTTTATTTTAATAATTTTTTGTATTCTCTAAATAGTCATTACATTGTATTTATGCATTATTATACAATATATGATGTAATGCTGTAAATTGCTGAAGATAAATCTTCTACTATAAACTACAAGGCTCCATAATAATTTCACTATTTAAATATATATTTATATTTACTTCCTTTTTTTGAATCTAAAAGCTATCTGTTGATAATCTGCTCGCAATTTCTTAAAATAAAATAAGTAGTAAATACACCTTATCTCTATATTGTACAAAGCTTTCAACAACTTTATCCCATTATATGATCATTCAATAAATATTTTCGAATATATTTTATTAACTTTATACCCACGATACTTTACTAATTCTTCTAATTTCGTCAGATTTACAAAATAGTTCCAAATTATTGATTGTATATACTCATGTATTATATTTTCTTTGAATAAAAATCAAAGAAAATAATAGAGGTTTGTTTTCAAACAAAATAAACTTTTCATATAAATAAGATATAAATATGGAGTAAAAGCGAAGAATAACATAATTTGCGAGTTATAGAATAAAATATGATCATTTTATTTATAAAAATATTATAAGTTAATTCTATTATCTCCAAAGTTAGTATTTTAAAATTTGTAATTACCAAAAAAGGGACACTTAAAATAATAGTAAATATATAAAAAAATATATAGTATAACTTTTTACTATTAAAATTAAAGTAGTAAGTTATACTATCTATATACGATTTTAAGTATTAATTGATTATTTATGTAAATAAATCATAGAAAAATAATGGTATTCTTATTTTTATTCAAAATATTGATTTTTATTAATTAATGTATAATATTAAAATATAATTTATTAGTAACAATATTCTTTTTTCAATTATAATATTCTAAATGAAGCTTAATTATAATAGATTTATTTCATAGTTAAGCTTGACTGTATTACATTTTTGTTGAAATCATCAATTTAATTAAATTAATATTATGTTTAAGTTAATTTAAAAAATTAAAAAGGTTGTCGGCACGTGGACTTCCCAAGCGGTCCCCCACCTTAGTACTAACCACGCCTTAAGACGCTTAACTTCGGAGTTCTAATGGGATCCGGTGCTTTAGCCTTAGTATGGCCGACAACGAAGTTTTGATTTATAAATCATATTTAAACTTAAAGAAACTAGTTAAATTTGTAATAATTTAAATTTTTTAAAATTTAAAATAAATTAATTAAATTAGTTTATATTAAAATAAAATAATCAATATCAATAAATATTTTATAAATTAATTTCTATTTATATTGTAATTATAAAAAATTAGCTAAAAAAAGGTTGTCGGCACGTGGACTTCCCAAGCGGTCCCCCACCTTAGTACTAACCACGCCTTAAGACGCTTAACTTCGGAGTTCTAATGGGATCCGGTGCTTTAGCCTTAGTATGGCCGACAACGAAGTTTTGATTTATAAATCATATTTAAACTTAAAGAAAGTAGTTAAATTTAAAATAATTTAAATTTTTTAAAATTTAAAATAAATTAATTAAATTAATTTATATTAAAATAAAATAATCAATATCAATATATATTTTATAAATTAATTTCTATTTATATTATAATTATAAAAAATTAGCTAAAAAAAGGTTGTCGGCACGTGGACTTCCCAAGCGGTCCCCCACCTTAGTACTAACCACGCCTTAAGACGCTTAACTTCGGAGTTCTAATGGGATCCGGTGCTTTAGCCTTAGTATGGCCGACAACGAAGTTTTGATTTATAAATAATATTTAAACTTAAAAAAATTAGTTAAATTTATAATAATTTAAATTTTTTAAAATTTAAAATAATTTAATTAAATAAATATTAAATTAAAATAAAATAAAATAAAATAATCAAATATAATATATATTTTATAAATTAATTTCTATTTATGTTGTAATTATATTAAAATAGTTTAAAAAATAAAAAAAAGGTTGTCGGCACGTGGACTTCCCAAGCGGTCCCCCACCTTAGTACTAACCACGCCTTAAGACGCTTAACTTCGGAGTTCTAATGGGATCCGGTGCTTTAGCCTTAGTATGGCCGACAACGAAGTTCTATATTTATGTTACTATTTAAACTATTATGTAAATAAATAATGATTCAATATTTTATATATATAATTATTTTTTAAATAATTCATAAATCCTTATTAATAAAGAATGGGTTAAGATTATAAAATGATGAAAAAAAAAAATCTAATAATTGGAGTTTAAATTTTTAAATACTTTAATGCTAATAAATTAATAATTAATGATAAATTACTCTTTTTAATTAAAAAATACGAAGTATTTTAGAATTTTTAAAAATATACTTAGAGTATTCAACTATTTTTATACTATACTATTTTCTACAAAAAAGTTAAGTTTTTTCGTAAGTTATTCGTGTTCAGCTAAGTCTATTAATGAATTTATGTTAGAATAAATACTATTAGTAATTATAATTAAGCAAGCTAAACAACAAAAAGGGTACATAAATAAAAATAAAAATAGATAAAATTACATGAAATCTTTAGCTTATATTTTATAATTAATAAGTGCATTTTTCTTTGCCCTTATTCCACTTTTGCTGAAATTTTTGAAAGATTTAAAAGGTCCTTTAGTTCTGTATTAAGGATGTTTTTTTACTTTTGTCATAACATTTTTTGTAATTAAAAAAAATAAGTCATGTAATCATTCAACATAATCATAAATTAAATTAATATAAAATAACAACTTTTAATCTCATAAAAATAGCTTTCGCACCAAAATAACCTGATCTTTAGAATGCTTGCATTTGGAGAGGTTTATATGGACTAATGGCAGGATTAACATGGTATTACGGAGTTTAAATTTTGCCAGTTTCAGAGGCTATAACTATAGTGATGACTAATCCTATAATAACAACGATTTTAGGTTGTCTAGTTTTAAAAGAAAAAATAGGAAAATTAGAGATTTTTTGTACAATTTAAGGTAGAAATGAAATAAAAAACTAAATAATAAATATATATTTAAAAACTAATTTGTTTTATTAATTTTTAAGGATTCTTAGGGATACTATTTATCACAAAACCAAGCTTTCTTATAAATTTATTTTATAAAAATAAATTAGAATAATAAAATGAATAGAACCAATATGAATTTTATATGGGATGCTTATTTTGCTTTTTAGCTGCCTTAGGAAGAAGTCTTAATCAAATTTTATATAAATAATTGAAAGGAAAAGTTGATAGTATGGTTTTAAGTAATTATTATTCGATGTTTTGTATGATAGGCGGGTATAAAAAAAGAAAAAAACTCTAATCTGTATTTAACTAATTATTTATTAAATAACTTAAGGTCAATCATGCTGATATTTGAAAAAGATGAAGCTAATAGATCAAAAGTAGTACAATATAGCTATTAATGGATTCTTCTTTTTTAGTTGGAGTAAGCTAAATGTTTGCTCATATTAGTAGCTAGAAGAGCTTTTAGTTAGAAAATGCGAGTAAAGTTAGCATAGTAAATTATTCGTAAATAGCTATTGGATACGGATTTGATATTTTTATATTCAAAACTAAATTAGAGTTTTTAAGTGTTTGTGGATCTCTTCTAATTTTAGGTTCTGTTTTAATTTTATTTTTACATAAAATGAAAATAATATGAAATAAATATAATTTATAATATAAAAATATATTTTTAATTGAATACAATTTATTTTATAAATAAATATATGATTTTTAAATAAAGTATATATTAATATATTGTATATTCATATAATTACTAGTGAGTACATTGACTACTATAGAAAAATATTTTCAATTATGAAAAATATGTGTGTAAGAATTAAATATCCGAAGAAATATTGCAAATATTGCTTACTTGTAAATTGCACACATAATTACACTTAATCAATCAATAAAAAAGCTTTAAATTATTAAACTTAGTTATAATATATTTAATATGATAATAAGAAAGAAATAATAAAATATATCGCATAAACTCACACATATATATAAAAAATTAATAAAAATTCAATAAATATATAAATACTTTAATAAAATTTAAAGCTTAAAAGCGAATAATTAGAAAGATAGAAAAATACACTTTATATTTAAAAATGGTAAATTAATTAGAAATTTTTGGAATGATATTATAATAAAATTCAGATATATTGAGTTGTTAATTTTTTTTTCTGTTTCTCAATTCATTAGCCTTTGAAATTTGAATTCAAGAAAAAACTAATTTCCAGAACGGAAAGAGTCAAATGTGTAGATTTGCACCCAGAATTACCTTGGGTATTAGTTTCTTTGTATTCTGGAAACATTACAATTTATGACTACACAACATAGGTAACAGATAGATTTACATAATATGAAATTAGTTATTTAAATAGTTTATATATCTCATATTTCTATATTAAAATCTTAACACATATATAGGCGACAGTGAAAACAATCGAAAACTCAATGCCACCAGGTAAAAATAGCAAATTCCCAAATAAATTATGTGAAAAAATTAAAAATAAATTGTGGTTTAATATTATCATATCTTTCATTAGTGAGAACAGCAAAATTCGTTGTTAGAAAGTAATGGATCGTATCAGGATCTGATGATTTATAAATAAGAGTTTACAATTATAACACATTAGAAAAAATCAAAGCATTTGATGCGCATAATGATTACATTAGATGCATTGTAATTCACCCGGAATAGCCGTACATAATCAGTTCATCTGATGATGCCACTATTAGAATTTGGAATTTCGAAAAAAACTTTTCCCTTGTTAAAACCTTAGATGATCATTTTCACTTCGTAATGTCTCTGGCTGTCAACCCTAGAGACATGAACACATTTTGCAGTGCAAGTTTAGACAAAACGATTAAAGTAAATAAATAAATATGTAAAATTAAGATATATCGAAACTTCAATTTTTTTAATTTTTAGTTCTGGAGCTTGAATTCTACAGGAACAAAAGCCAATTACACCTTAAATGGACACGAAAATGGAGTAAACACTGTCGATTACTATAAAGGAGACAAACCATATATTGTATCAGGAGGCGATGATTTGTAAAAATAATAAAATTTAATAATTTTTATAGACGAGTTCTCATATTTTATATCATAGCTTAATTAAAATCTGGGACTATTAAACTAAATAATGCATTCACACATTAGAGGGTCACCAGTAAAATGTTTCTTGCGTCATTTTCCATCCGGAGTTGCCGATTATTTTATCTTCTGGAGAGGACGGAGCTGTGAAAATTTGGAATTCGCAAACTTTCAAGCTGGAAACTTCTCTATTTTGCAATTTGGAAAGGGCTTGGTCTATCGATGTTGGAAAAGAAAATTCTAATATAATTGCGATTGGATTTGATGAAGGAACTGTGGTCTACAAAATTGGAAGTGATGAGCCGATAGCTAGTATGAAGTAATAATTAAAATAGTCAAAAACACAAAATTAATGTCAAACAAGTATTAAATCATTTTTAATTTTCATTAGCAACGGAAAGGTTTTGTGGTGCAAAAATTTGGAAATTAGAACTGCTAACTTAAAGGCAATTAATAGCACAGAAGTAGAATCCCTTTAAGATGGAGAATCTATTAATACAAGCATTAAAGAATTGGGAAATGTTGATTTCTAGCCTTTGGTAATTATATTACTTTTATTTTAATAATAATTGTTTATTTATCATATTAAAAAGGGTATCAGACATGCACCAAATGGACACACTTTTGCAGTATATAGTGACTCTGAATATATGCTTTATAGATCTTAAACATTTAAAAATAGTGGATTCGGAAGCGGAACGGATGTAGTATTTGCTCCCAATGGAGATTATGCTGTAAGGGATTCCTATGCGATCAGAATTATCAAAAGCAATAATACCTAACATTGCGAATTAAAGACTGATTATTTAATTGAAGGACTCTATGGAGGACCCTTATTGTATATAATTAGAAAATTATTATTTGTTATTATTATTTATTTAATTTTATATGTTTATAGAGTAGCGAAATCAAGTGAATTCTTAATATTTTATGACTGGGAAAATGCTAAAGTTGTTAGAAGAATTGATGTACCAGCAAAGAAAGTGTTTTGGAATGACAACGGAGACCAAGTCGCAATCACTTCTGCAGATGATATTTACATTTTGAAATTTGCCAAAGAAACTCTGAAGGAACTGATGGAGAGTGGTGAAAATAACGAAGATGGTTACGAAGAAGCTTTTGAATTAGCTCATGAGCTTCACGAATCTGTACCAATTTATTTATATATCAAATGAAATGACATTTTTTAATTTCCTAATTGTTTTTTGTGAAGGCAACTTCAGGAATGTGGATCAACAATGTTTTCTATTTCACAAGCAACTCTGGAAAAATAAACTACACTGTAATGGGAAAAGTATTCAATTTGGCCCATACTGATAAAAAGAAGTACTTTTTATACATAAATTAAAAAAATTTGTTAATACAATATGTGCAAATTATTATAAGGTTTTTAATTGGATATATCCCAACTCAAAATAAAATCTATTTGACCGATAAAATGTGTACAGTTGTCGGTTTCGATTTGCACAATTCAGTTCCTCTTTATTTCTCTACTGTGCAAGATAGTCAAATTGAGTAATCGAGATAAGTTCTACAAAAGGTGCCTGAAAAATATTTGGATAGATTGGCCAAATTTTTGGACACTATTGACCAAAAACAAGAGGCTTTCAGTATTGTAAGAGATTTAGAACACAAATTTGAATTGGCATTAACTCTTTCAGATATAGACTCAGCCTTTGAAATTGCTCAAAAAACAAAAAATTCCAACTACTATAAACAAGTATTATATATATATATAAGAAGAAACAATAAAAATAAATATTAATAATTTCAGGTAGGAGATGTTGCCCTCTTCAATGGTAAAATTTCCTTAGCTACCAAATGCTTCCAAGCTAGTAATGATTTCGGAAGTTTATTGATGATTTTTAGTAGTTTAGGGTAGAAGGATGAACTCAGAGAATTAGCCAATAAATCAATGGAATATACCAGAATGAATATAGCTTTTGCAGCCTATTTCTTATTACACGATTTATAAAATTGTTTGGAAGTTTTGATTAAAAGTGAACGATTTTCCGAAGCAGCATTCTTTGCTAAAACATATTTGCCTTCCAAAATCACCCATTGTGTTGAATTATGGAGAAATGTAAATATTAATATTGAATAAATAAATAAATAAATAAATAAATAAATAAATAAATAAATAAATAAATAAATAAATAAATAAATAAATAAATAAATAAATAAATAAATAAATAAATAAATAAATAAATAAATAAATAAATAAATAATAAATAAATAAATAAATGAAATAATGATAATATTTTTTTTAGGATTTGGAAAAAAAAAATTAATCTTTGACTGCCTAAAAAATAGCAAACCCAATGGAATATATCGAAGAAGATTCCTATAGTGATTTATAGGTTTTGCTAAAAGTAAAATTAATTTTAAAGTTTACTTACAATTTAATCATTTTAAT
This sequence comes from Miamiensis avidus, assembly GCA_037039885.1. Classification (NCBI taxonomy): domain Eukaryota; phylum Ciliophora; class Oligohymenophorea; order Philasterida; family Glauconematidae; genus Miamiensis; species Miamiensis avidus. The sequence continues at coordinate 681,282 of JAWVGU010000016.1, forward strand.
TAAAAAATACAAATAATTAATTTTTTTCTGCTTAATAGCTTGAAAAGTTTTATGCAACTCAATTAAAAGATTCCAATGTTCCTTCTTATTAGTATGAAGAATTCCAAGAATTGTTAAATTAGGACATATTTTCTCAATTATAGTAAAATGAAAATTTGGATTTAGAAGCAATTTAAATTGTTCCTGATTTTGCGGAACCTAAAGTAGCTGAATAAAAATAGTAGGAAAATTATGAAGAATGAGTGAATAGAAATTTAAGTTATAATTTAATTAGATATTTAGTTAGAAATTAATGCTTATTTTAATATTATATACAATTTTATTTGTAATTCTTTGTAGATATTTATTATTTTCTTAAATTTTAAAAAATATTAAAATATATATGTCTATTTGAATTAAGTTTTATAAAATATGATATATTATAAATTTAAAATAAAATATTTACCAATAAAGTTATTATTATAAATATCAAATATAATGAAATATTTGTTTGTTATTAATAAGTACTAATTTTATAATTGTTGGTATTATTTTTAATTATATTTCTTATACTAATATATTGTTCCTTGACTTATATATTTATGATATATAATAATTCTTAACTTATTTTTAAGTAATAAAATAAATAAAACTCATTATTTAAGTAATTAGTATTTTTCTGAAATTAGTAATTATTATAAATATGCAAAAAAAATGGATTAATTTAGATTTAAAAGGAAAATTACTCAAAAAAAAAAAAAAATTTTTTATTAATTAGTATTCCTTAAGTTTGACTTACAAACAGATATTTATATCTTAGAATATTAATATTTTGGATTAGAAGTTAATACATAATCTCATGACTTAATCATATAAAGTAAAATTTATCAAGTTAATATAAATAATGAATAATTTTATGATTTAATATTAATGTAATTAGTATATCAATGCATATTTTAATTGATAATAACATACAACAAAAATAAATAAAAAATTGAATATAAAAATAAAGACTTCACTAAGCTAAAAACAATTGTTTTATACGACAATGCATAAAAGAAATACATTTAGTTTTCTTAAAAGTTTCTTTATTTTTGCCTGTTTACTGATATGTAAAGCTAAATTAATATTGTCTACTATATTTTAGTAGTATGGATCATTTTAATAATTAAATCGTTTTAGGTGTAGAATTAATAAATTTTGAAGCAAATGAAAGTGTTTACGAAAATATTATGAAAACATGTAGTAAAAATATAAGAATTGAATTTTTCGTTTCTTTCAGATATCCTCCTGGATAATTACATGAATACAATCATAAACATGGATATCTACGATAAAACAGTAAATATTATTTATTCTAACATTTTATATAATTACAAAAAATTTTATAGATTAATAAGGAATAGTTGATGTAAACGAGATAACAAACTTAGGAATATTCATTTCTTCATATAGTAAAGAAAAGGGGTTACTATATTTAAATATATCTGATTTGGAAGTATCTTTAGGTACTATTGGTGATGAGGAATAATTTTATTAAATTGATATTGACATTAACTCAAAAGAAATAAAAGTGTATTTAAATAATGATAGTGGCAGAGTTCTATTGTAATGATTTAATATTTTAATTATATTAATTGGGTAGGCAAATTTCAATAATCTTAAATAATTATTTAATAAAAAAGGATTCCTGAAAATTTTATTTGGAATCCTGTTTGTATTACAGAAGGTATTTACGGAAATTTATAATCAGGCAGGTTAAATATAAGTAATTTTAGAATAATTGATAAGCTAAACAATGATAATGTAATAGCCTCCATGGATTACTTTTTCGAAAGCTTGTCATAAGGTATTTAAAATTTATATTTTAAATTTCTTAAAATACTAAATCTTTTTTTAATTAGGAAATTGTGCATTACCAGCTGATTTTTCTTTTAGTTTATTAAACATAGAACAATAACCTAATATTACCGTATAAATTGGAGAAAAAAGCTCTATAACTTAATAATATCAATTCAATGGATTTAATAGTTTCTTAAAACTTTAGCCTCAGAAATACAAAGTAAAAAATACACTATTTTGTGCTTTTTGGATATATGTTGATAGCTTAAAAGACAATTAGATATTTTTTTATGCTGAAAAATAAAATGATATAAATTCTTTAATTACTTTCGGATAAAATGGTAATACTAGCAACATATAATTAACTTTTTTCTATAACAATGCAGAAAAAACAAAAGCAGTTATCTAAAATGTATAAGCGGCAGGTATTTATTAGAACTCTAAAAATTAAAATGATTTAATTAAAATAAAAAATTTGTAGATGGCATTGAAATATAGAATTGGAGTCATTGGATCATATAAATTGCTTATAGTGAAATTATTATTATAAAAAATGGAGTATAGATAGATATTTAAATAGCAAACGAAATAAAAGAATAAACTCTCTACAATATAGAAAGGGATAATATTGTAATAGGAAAAAATAGTGATGAAAATATATTTTTTAAGGGAAAAATTGAAGAATTCTTTAGTTATTATAGGATTTTAAATTAGGAAAAAGAAAAAAACTGTATTTCAGTACAGTTTAAAGGTAAAAAAAATTGTTTTTATCAACATATTTTTATTAACAATTAAAACAAACATATAAAATATAATAAGTGTGTAAGAAATCTAATGGGCCAACCTGTACAGAATGTGTTAATAAATATAATATTTTACCATAATGTACTCATGATTCACAAAAATACTTCTTAATATAAGATAGTCTTTATGTATATGTTGGTAATTAATATATTTTTTATCAACCATAATAATTATCATTTTCAATTTACAATAGAGAAAAAAAGACCATGTTTAAATAAATAAGATTAAGTTTCCTAAATAAGTGAATAAGATTCTACATTAAATAATGTTACTAAAATTCAAGGATTTTCAAATAAAAATTCAAATGCTTACCAATTTTTACCTTAAAATTAATCTCATATAAAATTATCTTAGAAGGTAAATAATTTTTATCATATAAAAAATGTTAATTTTTATTTTAATATAGACTTTAAAAAATGCAATTTCGATTAGTTTTTGGACAAAATTTGATACTCTATCTGGTTTAATGTATATTATGCAGTGTACAGATATAAATACTAATAAATAAATTTAAGTATTTAAAAATGATGGGATTAGCAAATTGACTGTTAAAATATTTGATATAAATGCAAACAAATATGCTGAAATCACATCATCTTCTGGTATTTTGAGATTTTTATTGTAACAAAATAAACACAATTGATATAATAATATAAAATAATTTTTAGAAATTCTACTAAATACATGGTAGCATTGGGTAATCTAAATAGATGAGCTAAGTATGACAATGTATTAAAATAGAAAACACGTAGCCTCTAGCTCTCTTAGTAGTTCTGGTGTTTTCATATCTATTAACCCAAACGAATGTTATTTGGGAGCATACAAATCTGGAAATAGTTTTCTTAATTATTTTTCTGGAGGCATTGAAGAGTTTCGAATATATAATAGAATTATTTCATTTTAAGAAATATCATGTTTGAATAAAAAATTTTCAAGTAATATTTAGTTTAAATATATAACTTTTAAAAAGCATTTACCATTTTTATTAAAAAAGCATGCAGTTTTTAATGTCTCACTTGTTCTGAATATGATATGTGTGAAAAGTGCGCTCATTAAGATAGGATTCTATAATCTAGTTGCAGTTGCAAGATCGAAATGTTTTCTTAAATTGCTTCTCCAGTTTGTGAAAACATATAGAGTAAAAATTGAAAAAATTATTTATAATCTAAAATATTTTAATTTTGATATTGTTTCAGAAAATCCTGAATTTAACTGCGTAATAAATTAGGAAAAAGTTATTTTTTCAGCATGGTAAAGCTATTCAGTGAACGGAGATTATAAATTTGCACAAGGAAAAGTTACTTAAAATGCTTTTCAATTTTATGGTGGAGATTACTTTTAAGAATTTTCATATAACTTAATAGATTATGATAAACTGACTGTTTCATTTTGGATACTCTTTAATTCTTCCAATTAACAGATATAGGAAGTATTTTCATTTTTAGATAAAAATAAGAAATGGAAATTTCATTGTAGAATATATAAAGATTAAATTTTTATATAGTAATTATTAGTTTTGAGATATACTATAACTCGTATTTATCTATTATTTTAATTTAATTAAGCCTAATTGATATGAATAAATCTATTTCTTCAACCAGTCACTTAAACCCTTAAGAACCCGGTACAATTAATATGAGTTTTGATGAATTAGGGATAAAGGCTTTTAATGTTATAAATGGTATCGATTAAAAATAAAATATATAAAAAATCTCAAATAATTAATTCGCCCTTTATAGGATAAGATTTTTAAGATGGACAATCGCATTCATTCGTCATATTATTTAACACATAATTATATAACTAAATAGATTTATTTATTGATGGAAACCACTATTATAATGCTTTAGCTAATGAGAAATTAAGCTTTAATCAAAAAGATTATGATAAGTTGATATTTTTTAGCTTAGATACTAAAGGATATATAGGGAAGACATTTAATGGAGGAATAGATAATTTTTTAATCCATTAATACACAGATGATTTGAGCTATATCAAATGTGCACTTGGAACATGTGACAATTAATGCAAAAGGTGTGAAACAAACAGTGCAAATTGCTTAGAATGTGAAGAAAATCGATAATTATAGCCAACATGTAAGTGCAAATAAGGATTTTCTCCAATTGGATTGAATGAATAGTGCATATTGTCAAGTAACAATTAAGTTATACATATCTGTTACGACATATTAATTAAAAATATTTAAAATAAAGAAAGAAAACATTGCGTAGATATTCCTATAGATGGTCTTATTGTATCAACAAAATAATTCTATAATGCATATGATAGTCATCTTTTTAATTAACTAGGACACATAACAGAAAATAATGCTATAAAATTAATAAATAAATCTTCTCTTAAAAATAACTAGGATTATCCTGTTAAACTAAAAGAAGGCTTTACTGTAAGTGTATGGATAAAAATGGATTAAGAATATTTAAAAGATGATAATAAGTCGGAGAAACTATTGTTTTTAATTTATTATCCAGCAAGTAGTGGTTCTGATCCAAAAAAGATATATTTTAGATATTTTTATTGTAAGATGGCAAAAGCATTTCAGCAAAATACACAATAGAAAATGGAAATAATTCATAATTTAACGAATCTATTCTGATTATGTTGGAAAATAATTAAATATGGAATCATATTGCAATTTCTGTAAATAAAAACGAGTGGATTGGATATTAAAATGGAATTCAAAATAATGTATTTTAAAGTGAATTTATTTGGCAAGATACAATAAGAAAAATAGAATGGAGTGATTCAGACACACTGAGAAGTTTTCTGGGATATATAGATGAGCCTTTAATTTATAATCGACCTTTGAGTGGAAGTGAGATAACGTGTTTAGCTGATAAATGCGTTTCATTGACAAATTAATGCCGAAAGTAATCTACTAATATCGGTGTAAGAAAGTAATGTACTAAACCTCCTGAAGGATATGCTGTTTTAAATTTAGGATCGATAACATAAGATTAAATGGAAATTTCTCCAATAAGTAATAAAGCCCTAAGGTAATGTTTGCAATATAGGTTTTTTAACATTATCAACAAATTTATCTATTAATAATATAAAGACTGAAGGGACGAAATTAATAAAAAGATTTAAATTTTATAACCCCCTTCAGCTTCGGAAGTTAGTTTTCTGTTACATTTTGGTTTAAAATCGAAGGAATTTTAGAAAATAACCAAATTTTTTTTAATTATTTTAAAGCAATTTCGGATTTTCAGGAGTTTAAATTGAAAGATATAAAAATTCGAAATCCATTAAAGCTATGTTGCTAAAATTTGATCCTACTCATTTTACTTATATCGCGAATAATTACTACTGTCATGGGTGTATTCAATATTTTATCTGGCAACACATAACTCTCGTTATTGATAATCAGAGTTATAAATTCATTATAGATGGAAAATAAACAAATAACTTTGGAGAAAACAATGTAACTCTCTCATTTACCCCCTACAATTTACTAAGTATAGGTTATGGACATGAATTGGTCGGATTTATAGGGAGTATGGATGATATTTTAATATATCCCTACGTATTATCGGAGAATTAAATAAAATGCTTAATTGATAAATGTGAATCAGAAGTTTATTGCGCAAAATAATAAGGAAATCAGTTTCCCATTTGCCAAATGAGCTCCGACTTGTGCAATAAAGTAATGATTAAATAAAAAAATGATGTTTTTATATTTTAATTAATAACGATAATCAATGTATGCTAACTAGTGTTCTGGAAATAGAATGGGCGAAAAATGTTAATGTCCAGAACTTACCTATGACATTTAGTAGGGCTTATGTCCTAAGTGTTATGCTGGGTGTAAAATATGCGATGATTAAGATATGTGCACAGAATGTATAAAATCAGATCCTCCAAGAATATTAGATAACATAAAAAAGGAATGCAGATGTCCAGGTAATTATCATTAAAAAAGAAATCAAATGTTTTAATTAATATAATTTTAGACGGATTTTATGAAGAAGCAGGGGAAGCTTAGTGCAAAAAATGTAATTTCAGGTGCTAAACATGTTCTAATTATGATAAATGTCTAACGTGTAAATCGGGAAAAGGTATATAAATACTATTATTATTTAATTTTTTTTATTAAGTTAATTATGGTTTTCTAGAGAGAACAATGCAATATCCACTTTGTGCTTGTAATTTAGGATATTATGATAATCATAAAGATATAAATTGTCAGTCTTGCATTTTCAATTGTTTATCCTGCGCAGAAAATGAGTAAACAGGTTAGTTTTGGTGTTAGTAATGCAAAGGAGGTAATTTTATTTATCTTTATTAAGGTTTACTTGTACTTATTATATATTTTATTTTTGTTATAGATCTTGTTTATAATGAAGAAAAGTAATCTTGCATTTGTCCTTAAGGTACTTATTCATTGGATTCTTAATCGTTTAAGTGCAAAAACTGTCTTGAATCTACTTAATGCAAGGGAGGTTCTGATATAGTTGTCTGTAAAATTTAAATTAATAATAAATCAAAAAATAGGTGTTGTATTTTAACTAATTTACAATTTTATTAAAGAATAAGGGTTTTGGCGATTAAATAGCAAAACAGATTAGATTTCTAAATGCTATAACAACAAATTAAATTGCCTAGGAGGTATTATTATCTTCAAATTCTACTCATATATTAATATTATATTAATTACTATTTTAACTTAATTAGAAAATAGTAAAAGTATATGCAAACCTGGAACTATAGGTGCATTATGTGAAACATGTGATATCGAAGGGAAAATTTCAAATGAATCCTATCAAAATACTAGTAAATTAATAAATTAAATAATGTTATATTTATACTAAATGCATTCATAAACATATAGGTGATTATTAGTGTGAAAAATGTGATAATGCATTTGCTTATATAAAAGTTTTTATTATAATGGGGGTTATTTGTTCGGTTACAGTTATTCTCCAAGTTTCCAATATTAAAACTATTGAAATTCATGTAATATAAAAAAGTTTAAGGAAAATGTTTCCTCAGTTACTCAGTGTATCAAAAGAGTATAGTGCTTACATTTAAATAGTAAATTAACGTAAGTTTTAATATAATGTTTTATTAATTAACATATTTAACAAAGTTAATACACTACTTTTTTATCATGGCTGTAATCACAACTATAAGACTTGATTTCCCAACAGGATTAAAAAATGGGTTAATTTCAGCAGGAAATCCGACTTAGATTATTATTTATTCTATGGACTGTTTTACAGTATAGATTAAATCAAGTATTATTACAAATTTTTATTAAATGATAATAAATTAAAAACCTACAAATTATAAACGTTTTTAGGTATGGAATATCATTATTTTAGAATCCTTTGTTCACAAGTGATGATTATAATTCTTATCTTAGTTTGCACAATATTGGTATTTTTAATAAAAGGAAAGTATAGAAATAAAAATCATGGGCTGAGTCTAAGCACTGCATTTTTTGGGAGTTGTATATTTACCTTTATTTTTTTCTAACCTTCTGTAGTTGGTCTATTGATTAACTCTATGGCATGCAAAGATATCTTAGGGACAAGTTATTTAGTGAATAATACAAGTATACTATGTAAAACGGATTAGCATTACTAATATTCTATATTTATGATAATACCCTTACTAATTTTTTGGATTATCTTAATTCCGGCTTTGTTTTTATGCAAGTTAAAGAAGGCTTATTCTAGATCAAAATAAAACTATTAAAAATAATAAAATGAGTAAGATATAGATTAAGTTTTAGAAAGTTAAGATAACTAATCACTCAAATTAAATGGTTTAAATAAAATATCTACAAAATTCAAATCTGATTATTTAAAATCTTAAAGTAATTAAATTAGTGACAATTATTTATATAATTTTGAAAACTTAGAAAATAAACTTAAAAGTGTATTTTTTTTATATAGATATGGGTTTTTGTATTGTGGGGTAAAAATTATTAAATATAAAATTTTATATATTTTAATTAAATTAATTGTATTGTTTTAATAAAGTATAGAGAAGAAATATACTATTGGGAATTGGTAAAAATTATTGAAAAATTAATGATTGGAGTTATTTCTGCATTTTACACAAACGAAGTTTATATAAAAATTATGCTTGTTATTTTTATTGTTTTTTTATTTGGGGTTTTGTAGTCAATATGTAAACCATATTAGTCAGGAAAACTGAATAGATATGATTTAATGGGAAATATTATTTCAGGTTTATCATTAAATATAGGTCTTTTCATTCATTAAAATAAGTACTTTGCCTGGTCGCTTATTGGAATTGCGACCATTAGTAAATATTAAATATTAAATATTGAATATATGAATATATTTATTAATAAATTATATTTTTTAGTTATAATTAACAGTTGTTTTATTGCTTTTATACTAACGAAATTCTCATACAGTTTTTATTCAAGTTAAAAATCTCTGATTGAAAACTACTTAGTTTAAAAATTTTAATATTTTGAGAATAAAAAATAACATTCAATTGCTAAAAAATAAAGAGCAGAATATAATTGGAAATTTTTGAAAACTAAAATTTTGTGTTTTGTAAATTTGAAATTCAATCCCATTCTAGAGTTTAGTTCAATAGAAAAAAGATATGAACTTTTAAAAATGTAATATACTCTAAATCTATACATATTTTTTAATAATAAATTTTTATTTTTAGAAAATTGCCGAATGAGAAAATGACACAGATTGAATAGCATATTAATTGTTATATAGTCAAAAAACACAAATAAGAATAAGATAATATTATAAAATTTATAAAAGAATTAGAGAAAAGGTTGGATTTTTTTAATATTAAATACGTGAAAGTAAATTAAGGAAAAATTATTGCTAATTCATAACCAGTTAATTAAATTCCTCCAGATACTTCATAAGTATAAAGTGATTGCATATTTAGCAATACTCCTTAATCATAATAATAATTACATGTTCAAAATAGAATTTCTTAATTAGATTTGAGTAATTATAATTAATAATAAAATTAAATCTAAAATGTGGGTGATTCCATGAGTTTTTGTGCTACAAACTATAATACTACCTAAGAATTTTAGTGTGATATACCTATGGAATCAATTTAGCGCTTAGCTACTACAATGAAGACCAAAAGGAGCAAATTTGTGGACTCCGGTGAAAAACATTAGGTGTAGGATAGTCCTCAAATAAACTCATAGTACATAAGTTCTTCAGATTATATAGATGAGCAACCAAATTAGTAAAGTGGATAAGATACTATGTATGCTTGTTTTTTATTAGTTAATATAAATATACATATTAATTATTATATTTATAGAATTAACTCCATACCAGTTTCTAATAGATTCGTACTTGACTTAAGCGGGGAAAGGCTTGAAAAAAAACATAAATAGAGAGGAATTTGATAACAACGATTATTTCAATTAAAATAATTTATTTATAATTAATTTGCAACTAAATATAATATTTATTTAGTAAATAGAACTAATATTTAAAAAAATAATTTATATATATTTATTTAAATTTAAATTGATATTAATTTAATAATTATTGTAATAAAATTATTTATATTTTTATAATTAAGAAAAACATATAAAAATCTGCAAAATTCATTATAAATATGCATGAAAGCTAGTAATTTTTAATTAAGTTATTTCAATCATAGATATTTTTTTATAAATTAATTATTTATAAATCTAAAATATTTTAAAACGATCTAATATAGATAATACATTTTAATTCTTTAAAATATTTGATCAGACTTAAAATTAAGTAAAGTACTAATCTAGCTATCAATTAATAAAAAAATACCCTTAATTATAAAAAAAGAAATAATATATCATAAAAAAGAAATAAAAAATATATAATAAAAATTAACAAGAAATACAAATCTATAAATAAATAGGAAGTTGTGAAAATTTGTTAATCTCATTTAAATAAATTATTTTGGACATGATAAAAGAAAAAATTAAAATAAAGTCTGAATAGCATGATATTACAGATTGTAGAGAGAATAATATCAATGATTAATATAATAATTCTAATTAATTTTAAAACAAAAGTATCCTAAACTAATAGCTTTAAAATTCCTAAAAATTTTAACTACAACATAATGGTGGGGTAAATAGAGAAAATGTATTGATAAAAAGGAAATTATTTGAAAAGGAAATAGAAGAAGACGATTGTAATTCTTAAGAAATTAAAAAAAAGTTAAAAAAAATTAGAGTTAATTTCTACACTAATAATAACATGACAAAGAAGCATTATTATAAATATATCAAAGTAAGGTATTATAAGATGAAATAAATACTAAATAAAACTGTAATCATAATTATAATGAGACACTCCTATTTAATCAAAATAATACCTAATAAGATACTCCATTGTTTATTTAATATATGGATTAGTAAAATAATAGTTCCTACCAGATTAATATAAATAAAAACTCTAATGCTAATTTTCTAAAATATAAATAGTTTTAATAAAATCGAAATAAAATTGATAATTAAAATATTCCTTTTGTATTTTATCAAATAGGAGATATAGCAATGGGAAATAATTTTTAAAATTACTAAAAATGTAATTAAAATATTCAATATGGCACATAAGAATAGAAAGAATGGGAGTAAAACTAAAAATACAGTGATGGAATAGAAATAAATGGATAACTTTATGTTCCAGTTTCTAAAGTAAGTCAAATTTAATCTAATAAAACTTTATATTCAAATGAGCAGTAATTTTGCAATAATATTGGCTTTAATTCTTAAATCATAAATAAAGAAAATAATTATTCAGTCATGTTTTCGGAAAGACAAAATCAGATATAAGAATCATAAAACTATATAAACTATAATTAAATAGATTAAGCTGTTTAGGGAGATAAATATCTAAAAAAAAAACTATATAATATTAAAAGACTTTTATTTAAAAAATCAAATAAAATGAAAATATATAATCTCAATAGAATTCTATACATAATATAAACAAAGAATGTAATTCCATATTAGACAATTAAAATACCAATACTTAATTGATGACTAATTTATAAAAAGAAATTTTTGAATAAATTTAGAGTTAATCTAAATTAAATTAAAGAATAGAAAAATTAAAATCAATAAAAATAAAATTGCCTAATGTGGAATCCATTTTTATGAATTTTCAAGATCATTAACATGAAAATGAAAACCAAATACAAAGCCAGAAAAATTAAACCAATTAATAATTTTAATATGGGAGTCCTCAAAATTAACGCATATAAATCTATAAGGAGACACATGTTTATAATATAGTTCATTAATTGGTAAAAAAGTGCCTGAAGTATTATAGTAATTTGGTTAATTAAAAATAAAAATATAAGAATCTATCAAATTTCTTAGCCTTATAGATTTAAAAAAATCTTGAATATCTAGAAGATCCGCTTACCTTAAATGATATTGAAATTTATGTACAAAATTATATCCAAAATTTGAAGAAAAAAATTAGATGTGGTGTAGTTTCATGTTATCTGTAAATTATATGTAATATTATGATTAGAATTGTAATAAAAATAATTTAAAAATTAATAAGTATCAAAAATAATTAAAAAACAGCTTGGAGCAATTGCTCAGATTAATTTTTAATAAATATTTAGAATTTTCAGTTGGCTATGATTTAATATAAATGGATAATAAAATAAATATAGAGTAATATTATTTTGTAACATTAGCTTTAAGATTTCCTTAAAACATTGGAAATCTATTTACAACTCATATGAGAATAAATGCAAAAAAATATTATTATTATAATCTTAAAAAAGATAATTAAAAACATCAACATGATTTAAATGAATTTTAAGAATCAGAAAGTATTGTAGAAATCAGTGAATGAATAATTTATTTTTAAATTTTATTAAAATTTATATCGATTAAATTAGGAAAAATATTAATTTCTAATGAATAAAAAATAAATTTATACTTATCATATAAATTATAAATTAAAATTAAAACTAAATTATGATAACAATAGTATTTAATTTTAATTAAATTAATTGCTTCTTTATACCTTGTAAATATTTCAGCAAATATTATAAGAAAAAATATTAATTTCTAATGAATAAAAATAAATGTATCCTTTATCTTGTAAATTCTAAATTAAAATTAAAATAAAATTATGATAACAATAGTATTTAATTTTTATTAAATTAATTGCTTCAATACCTTTTAATATTTCAGCAAATATAATTTGAAAATATTTTATAAAAACAAAATTCTAAATTCCTTTTAAATATATTAATTAATATAATTTGAAAGTATTTTATAAAATAATATCTCTATATTTTTTTTACATTCAAAAATACATACAATACTACTTAATTATTTATTTTTTTATTGTTAAATTAATTATATAAATAGAGTAGAATAAGTTCTTATTAATCATTAGTAAAGTAAAATTAGAAAGATAGTAATATAATTGTTGGAAGTAAAACAATTAAGCCGTGGGTTTTAAAAATAAGAATGATAAATTTTATATGTGATATGATTGAAAAAGTAGAGAAATTATTCTGTGAAAGGAGAAGATACTAAAAAAAATAAGGGATTTAGATAATTAAATTAAATCTGAATCCGATTAATAATTAAAACATTTATAGTTAAAAAATTCCTATGATTCTGAAGACAAAAGACTTTAGTTGATTTAAAAAAGATAAAAAATAATTTGTTAGATGTATAATCAATTAGATATTCTACATAGAAACTATGAATTTTCAGTTTAAGAGGTTCTAAAGATGATGATTCCAAGCTTAAAAAGGAGTAATTAAAAGAAAAATTAAAGTAATGGAAATGACAATATTACCTTAGCATAAGAACAATAAAAAATCTAATAGACTCAATAAAAATTGCAACAAGAAAAAATAAATGTGAAAATAGATGCTCCAATCTACTTAAAATACGGTTTCAATGTGAAGCTGGGAGACAATGTGTAATGTAATTCTTACTGCCAATTTCATGACGAAGCGGAAATAATTATTGGAAGTAATTGCTTCATAGGTCCTAATGTGCATTTTTATACTGCGAATTATTTCGTTAATTCTGAGTAAAGGAAATCTGAAAAGGCCACTATGCCTCCAGCTAAACCAATTATAATTGGAGATAATGTATGGATAGGAGGAGGATGCACCATAAATCCAGGCGTTCAAATTGGAAGTAATACAGTTATTGCTTCAGGAAGTGTAGTAACAAAAAATATTCCTCATAATGTGGTAGCAGCAGGTGTTCCTTGTAAAATTAAAAAAGTTCTGGAAGAGGAGGATTAAGATCTATAAAAAGAAGATATTAAGTAATAAAAATGAATTAAAAATAAGATAAACGTTATCAAAATATTTAAATATATGAACTAATTAATATTATATAAAATATTCTTTTAAAATATCAATAGTAACTTATATTAAAATTCATTTCAATTAATATAAAAAATAGTATTTTATGAATGCTATATGATTTGTGGCAGATGTCCTAAATTGTAAAATTATTTAGCAATTTATTATACTTTATTTACATTCTGAACCATGGCCTTATCAAAGGAATTAAAATTAATCTCTTTAGTATTAAAATAAAAAATTTAAAAACCCACGAATATTACAAAAATAAAAAAACTCTTTGATTTATTTAAAATACTAAATTAACTATTAATTTTTTTAAAAATACACTATCTCTTGAATACCATATAAAATGATGAATGTTACCTTTTAATTAGAAAAAATAAAGCAATAATAACAGTTTATCAAAGATAGAATGCAAAAAAATATTCAGAAATATGAGAGCATAGAATCTCCTGAAAAAACAAAGGAAACCTTTAATAATTACATGAACTAATTTTCTCAAACGATTAATAACTCAAAAAAAGAAGTCATAAAAATTGTAAAGTTAATTTTCTAAAATTTTTAAATATTTCATAATTCAAATATTGTTGCAAAATTATTTTTAATTGATATTAGAATAATTAAATTTATTTAACTAAGTAATAAAATATTAATCATATAGTTGTTTATATTTTATGTAATGAAATAACTTTTAAATAAACTAACAAAAAGGTTTAAGGGTAGCAAAAGGATTACCAAGATAGAATTAATATACTAAATGAATCAATCGGGGTTTTAGAATTTCAATACGTAGAGTTAGAAAAAATGGTAAAAAAAGCACTGAAATGGGATAAGTTTTTAGAAGAAGGTACAGAAATTGAAAAACACAATTAGCAATTATAAAAATAATATGAAATATTAAAAAAACTATTGGAGAAAACACGAGTAGATAAAATAGAAACAAAAAAACTAAAAAAATTATAAAAACTTAAATAAGTAAAGAGCGATGGACTGGTTTTAGATTAAAAATATTTAATTTTGCATCGACTACTATCTTCAATGGAAGGAAAATCCACAGAGAATAATCGTTTAATTCAAAATAAGCTTTAATATAAAAGTGGAGGTAAACTATTAGATAGAGTCCGAAGTTACTCTTTGGCTCTTATTAACTCTTAAGGTGCACTCTTAGGAAAATGTAGAGAAAATAAACTAATAAGTTGCAATAAAAAGATGTTACAAAATTAGTTCAAATTACCTACAAATTTCTTTAAAAATCATTAAAATAAAAATGAAGAAAGTTAATTTTTTAAACAAAAAAATCAATAACCGCCAAATTTAAATTAACTGAAACCACTCATCAATCCTAAAAATCATAGAAGTGTCAGTTTGCATTCAGTAGGAAGAGATAATTTAAGTTTCTTTAAGAATATAAATAATAACAATAATGAAAATTACTCTACTTATAATAGTAGCTAGCAATAATAATAATAGTAAGCGCAACAATACTAAAATTCCCAATTGATGAAAACTTAAGATAGTTCACTCTAAAATTCCATTTTTTTGACTAGAAATAAGAATAATGAGCTAAAAATGTAAATTAAACGTTTACAGAATATGAGCAAATATAAAAATTTAACTTTTTAAAATTAGATAAAATAATTAAAGTGAAATGCAAATTAAAGAAATCTAAATATAAATTGCAAATTAAAAAAGAGAAAACGAAATTTTTATAAAAAAATATCCTAGAAGTGCTAGTTTGTATTCGATCTTTCTGAAAAATAGTCTCAGTGTTTCAAACCGATACCAAAAAAGGCACATGCTTAGACTAGATAAACAGATAAAAACAGAGGACTTATTAATAGCATATATTTTGATATTTAAAGATCAGAACTTAATTTAAAGCATGACAGCATATAGGACAAGTAACATTAATTACTGCAACAATAAGAGAGAAAGAGATTACATTAGTCCACAAATATGACGTAAAATTAACAAAACATAATGTTTTAAGCACTTAAATCTCATGTGGAAAAAAATAAAATGCTAGAAAATCATATTCTAAAGATTCTCAGCAGATAGAGAAGAGATTATAGTGCAGATTCCAAAATTTCAGAATTAAAAACCTCGGGATAGGAAGATTTATATAAAAATTATATTACTTATTCATAATTTAAGATTTTTTCCCCAGAGTAAATAATATTATTTCTTAAAATAAGAGATGATTTGTGGAAAAAATTAAATGAATCAATTATGGCCAAATCAGAAAGGGCACTTATGATTTTGAGTGGGATAAAATGCACTCTTGCTTGAAAAGAATCAAAAATTTAGAATTTTCTAGGCGTAAATTAGTTTCTGCTCATATTTATAACTATATAAATTATTTACTTAAAGCTACATTCAATTTTTATTAAAAATATTATAATATTTTTATTATTATACTAATAACTATATAATTATTATAAATATAAACTTTCTATGCAAAAATATAATATGAAAAATATTGTAATTTTAAAAGTAAATCAAATAGAAATTGACATAGGATGATTGGTATTCATTTATTATTGTAAAAGGTAGTAATTTCATAAGTTTTATATTAGGAGGTAGGGAGTTTAAAGGTATTATATTACTCAATAATAAGTCATCATACATGATAAATAAATTGATAAATTATCATAATACTCACAACTGGGAATTAATTAAATTTAATTCTTATAAATTAATACATTTATTATTATAATCAGCAAATAACATTAAAAAAACAAATAAATCTATTATTACCTCAAATCTATATTGATTATATGAAGAATGATTAAATAGCACATTGTGCTTTTTCTCTTTTTTTACTCATTCACACACACTCAAAAATAATATAACATAATAAGGGAAGCAGGAGAAAAAGAAAAAGAAAAATAATAATAAAATACAGTAAAGTTAAACAAATAAATAAAAGCAAAACAAAAAAATTTCAATTTAACCCAAAAAAATAAAATAGCAAATAAAAAATAGTAGAAACTTAAAATAAAAAAGACAAAATAACTACTGCAACAATGACCAGATATTACATAGAATTTTCAAATACAGGCTGCTTTAAAAACCCAAGCGACAAGTGTTATTACATAGATAAAAATTCTGAATTGACTTTTATATTGGATAGTAAAAAGTTGAAGAACCTGAAACCAATTTTGCTAACCAATATCCACAAAAAAAACCGAAAAAACAAAATATCTCAACCTAATTCTCCCATCATTTCAAGTCCTAAGCATGTAATTTCCAAATCAACTCTGGAAACCGAGTACACCAGTTTTACAGGTAAACCTAAATTGAAAATATAGCTATTTACATAGTAAATGAATCAAAATAATAAATTGGTTTATTTTTTTCAGGATTTTTCAATAAAGAAATGTCTTGGTAATGTGACGTAGCTTTAGGAGACTTCAGTGGGTCTATTCAACTCCAATTAGTTTGGGTTCAATATGACTGCTAAGAGTAAAAGCAAGAAAATTTAGTTGTAGAAGAATTCGGGAAAGTAGAATGGATCATAGTGTATCCACAACTAAAGATCAATGGAAATCCCACACCTATCAGCTAGCTCATTGTTCAAACAATGCTTCCCAAATGTTTGGGACCTTCAGACAGATGGCTTCAAATATTGACAGACTCTACTCATATTAATTACAATGCTTTCCATTTCGCCCCTGTTTAAGAATTAGTAAATTAATTGCTTATTATGATAAACAAATATACTTTACATTTGCAACAATTTTTGTTTTCTGAAGGGGAGAAGCGGCAGTTTATATAGTATCAAAGACCAACTGAAGTTGAATCCGAATCTGTTCAAAAAAACGGGAGATTTCAGCGAATTGGAAAACATCATTAAAGTTGTGGAAAAAGAAGAAGGAGCCATAAGTTTCATCGATATTCTTTTAAATCATACTAGTTGTGACTCTTAATGGCTCACTGAGTGTCCTGGGTCCTATTATAATGAGAAGAATGTGCCCCATTTGTACTAATTTAAATATTAATTCAAAATAATATATTTTGAATCTTTATAATATTTATATGTGTATTTGTATAGGTAAAGTGCCATATTGTTAGACTTGGAATTGCAAAAGTTGAGTGCTCAGATTGCAGAAGGAAAGTGTGCAGAATATCCCAAAAAAGCAATTGAAAACGAAGAAGATTTAAAACAAGTTTTGAGTGTTATAAAAGAGTAGGTGATTTAAAAGCTGTAGTTTTTAGACTTTTTCTCCATAAATATTGAGCAAACCAAGAAAGAATTCAAAGAAAAATTAGGAAAAGAAGGTAACTAAACAATTAATAAAATTTTTTATTATTCTTTTGCTTGACTACCTGATTTATTGATAGGAATCAAGCTCGTTTAAACTGAGTATGAATTAGAAGACGCTGAAAACTTTTTCGCTAAAAGTGGAGTCGAAATACTTGAAGATTTGGCCATTAAAAATACGCACAATATTGGAGCCCAAAGATTTAAGGTATTTGTAGATGTAGATGTGATCTTGGCAGAAGTGAAAAAAACTCCTGAAAAATTTACCATAGAAGGATTCGAAAGAGCTTTAATGTTCGTAAACAAACACTGGCACAATAAGTGTAACGGATATCTCGAAGACGCAATGAGAGGATTGGAAGGAACAATAAGGTTAAAATTTATTATTTTTATTTATTTATTTATAAATGAAATGGCAATAAAATTAATTTTTATATAAAGGTATGAACACATTGAAAGAAAGCAATTTTAGGTCACTGCTAAACATCCCTTAGTTTCACAATATTTTTCTAAATTAAGCAACGGAGAATATGCTGCAAATAATGGGTGGATTATGGTACAATTTAACATTTAAATAAATAAATAAATAAATATAAGGAAAAAACATTAATTTTATTCAATAGAACCACACTAATGTCCATGAAAATTTTGCAGAATCGCAAGAATTCCACTATTTAAGAAGAAGCATTGTTATATGGACTGATTTGATAAAATTAAGGTATGGAAACTGCAAAAACGACTCAAAACCCCTTTGGAAAAGAATGAAATAATACGTCCAAACAATGGCCCAAATTTTCCACGGTTTCAGAATCGACAATGCCCATTCTACTCCCTTGCATGTTGGAGAATATTTTTTGAGAAAGGCTAGAAACGTAAACAGAGATTTGTTAGTTTTCGCTGAATTATTTACAGGTACCTATTCTTAAAAGATATTATTGCCTAATATATTAACGATTTTTTTAATGTACAACAGGAAGCCCTGAAACCGACTCTTTGTTTGTAAAACGATTAGGACTTAACGCACTGGTAAGGGAAACTATTCACAATACCGAGTCAGAACATCTGTACAAACATTTGAAATACATTGCATAAAATTCAGAAAATTACATTGGAACTGTATCTTCCCACTATGAATTCGATGTGGAAAAGGGAGAGAAAATGAAAGTAAAAGATGAATAAATAAATTTCTTTAATATTTTTGATTATTTTATTTATAAAATAGGCTTTAGTGGCCAAATTGCCTTCTTCTTTGGTGTATGATCAAACTCATGACAACGAAGCTCTCATAAAAACTCATAATTTACAGCAAATGAATTGCCTGGTTGCCCTGAATAGTTTCGCCAATGTATTTTAGGGATCCGTTAAAGGATATGATGAACTCTATCCTGACAAAATTTGTGTTGTTAGTGAAGAAAGGTTGTACAAAGCAGAGCCAGAAATTATTAAAACAAAAATCGAAAAGGAAAATTACTTCGTGGGGATCACTTACAGGCCTACTAAAAAGTTGCATTTTGATGATAAAGTGTCCATATTCGGAAGTTTTAACAACTGGAAAGAGGGAGTACCGTGCGTTTTAGAAGGAGATGTATTTATTGCCCGATTTGCAGTGAGTGCCATTGGAACCTACTTCTACAAATTCACTTTTAATGACGAATGGGTGTTAGACGAAAACAAGTAAGAACAAGAAGGAAACCACTATTTTACAATAACATGCAATAAAGTAAAGTTTTAATATGACAATTTGGCTCAGGGTAAGAATACAAATTAGTGAATTAATAAATAAATAAATCAAATTGTAAATAAATAAATTATCTTATTATTTTAATTTTAAAATTAGTGAGAAAATCATTGAACTCGATTTGCCAGGAAATATGCGTTGACTTCCCACAAATTTCGATTCACCAACACGGGTACGGGGTGATTTCGATAACAAGAGAACACACTTCTAAACATAAGAGCTATATGATGATTACCAGAACAGCCTTGGAACAAACTTCGGACTTCGTAAATTTTGAAATTGACTGTCCAGGACAGCTAGATGCTGTCAAACACATCTATATTATGGAACATTCCACTCCCCAGAAAATGCGTGTAGTTGATGAACAATTCATTTCAGGATATAACACTGAAATATATGAAGAGTTCAACTTGAGAGAATTTGCCGATTTATTCTTCTGTCCCCGTAAAAATAAACAAGTTCTTCACTTTTATAACTTAAAACCTGGTACCGTTATCGTACTTGAATGTTCTTTGGCGGAAGAAGAAAAGTAAAAAATCGTGCATCTAAATAAAGCTGTCAACAACACATATAACGAAACCACTTTTAAACTTTTTGATACTTTGATGCCTGTTGACATTAACTATTTACTTTACATGTAAGTTTATATTCGTTTTTATTAATGATTATTAAAATTTTGATAATTTATATGTATAAAATAATAATAGCTGCGATCAAGAAGAATGGGAAATGCATTCTTCTGGACTATATCACATTCCAGGAAGAGGATACTAAAACTATGCAGGATTTGCAGGTAAATAAATAAATGAATAAAATAGTATTTTATGGACTGTTTTATTAATTACTTATATAAATAGGACTTTATCATGATATCATTTAAGGCTCATTAACTAAGAATGTATAACTTCCTTTGATTCATAATCTGTATGATGGAAACTGGATCATAGATTTCTTAGAAAACAGATTGCACAAAAGATCGGGAGAAACCTTAAATCCTATAACGTAATACATATCCGACACTTTTAAATACCTTAAATTGATTCCCAGACAACACAAAGCTTACTACTTTTTCCTAATTTTGAACATTTTCTAAGAATAAATAGTAAACAAAATTTACAAAAACGTAAAGCTGAACACAGACAGTTTCAAATCTACTTTCTCAAAGAACCTTCTCCAAGCCACTTATCAATTCATCAGCGCTTCTCCTTCACAATAATTTTAGAGCTTCAAAGTTTCTATGGCTGCAGGGTTACCTCATTTCTCGACAGGGTGGTCCAGAGCCTGGGTAATCCGAACTAAAATAAAAAAATGAATGCAAATAAACTTGTTAAACTTTTATTTTTTATTATAATCACTAGGGAAGAGATACCTTCATTGCGTTTAGAGGAGGACTTTTACTGCCAGGAATGTACGAAGAAGCGAGGCAAATAATTTTAATGTTTGCTTCAACTTGCAGACATGGGTTGATTCCTAACCTGTTAGACGGAGGTCATAACTCGAGATTCAATAACAGGGACAGTTGTTGGTGGTTCATCAAGGCGATTTCAGATTATTTAGCAATCACGAAAGACGAAAAAATTTGGCAAGCTAATGTGGAAATGCAATTTTTGGACGATTCGTTTGAAGTGCACAAATTGATGAAGAAGGAGGGCAAATAAGTGCACAAAAAACTGCACGAAATCGTCTTTGAAATCTTCCAAAAGCACGCCAATGGAGTCTTGTTCAGAGAATGGAGAGCCGGGGCAGACATTGACTCGAATATGAATTCTGAAGGATTCAATATCTAGTTGTAATTGGACTTAGAGACTGGGTTTATTGTGGGAGGTAACAACTTTAACTGTCTGACTTGGATGGACAAAATGGGGTCCAGTCATAAATCTGGAAATAGAGTAATATTCGAAATTAATTGGTGATTAAAACAACTTTTAATTTTTTGGATAGGGTGTTCCAGCCACTTCTAGAAATGGAGCTCCCATTGAATTGACAGCGTTATTGAAATGCGGACTTGATTTTATGTAGAAATAGTTCGAAAAGGGTTTGATTCCGCACAAAGGAGTCTAAATAAAAGACTCTGTGATGACTTGGAAGGAATGGAGCCAATTGATATAAAAGAATTTCGAAAAAGTAAAGAAAAATAAAATTATGCTATTTTCAATGTTTTTTTTTATATAAAAATAAATTAATATTTTGAATATTTTTTTAAAAAAAGCATTACTGGATTCCTAAAGATGCTTCTTCTCACTCTTAATATAAATACGCATACATTACGGGAATGTATAAGGATCTGGTATTCACAAAGGGAGAACAAAAAAAAGAGTTCCAACTCAGACCCAATTCTTGTATTGCCATCGCAGTAGCTCCAGAACTATTCACAAAAGAAAACGCTTTAAGTCATTTGGAGGTAAATATTACTATTAAATGAATTTTTATAAAATATATTAATGATCTAACCCGCTAGAATGTCGAAAAATACCTCGTTGAAGAAAACAGTTTGGGAATCAAAACATTGGACCCTCTTTCTGATGAATATACTTCTTATTATAACAATGAAGATGATTCTACCACCTACGCCACAAGTCATGGATTCAGTTATCACAATGGTCCCGTATTTAATTTATTATTTTGAATTATAGGGGATTTATCATTTCATTTACTCTTTTTTTGTTTATTTTAGGAATGGGTTTGGATTTATGCCTATTTCTTACAGGCAATGATTAGATTGAAGTCAAAAGATAACGGATTCAGAGCCCAAAGTATTATGAGTTATTTAGCACCTCACAAATAGCACTTGGCCAATAATGAATGGTGTTCTTTGCCGGAAATGACCAATGGCAACGGAAACTTTTGCAAGTTTTCTTGTCCCGCTTAAGCTTGGTATTAACTAACAACTTAATTATTTTATTAATAATAAAATATCAAATATTTTAAGGTCTATTGCTTGTATTTTGGAAGTTTACTACGATTTATAATAAACTAAGTGAGAAAATAAGTGTTAAGAAGAAGAAATAGACAATTTTTACCAAATCTATTAGCACATTTTTAATGAATTTAAATATTATATAATTACTTTAAGAGTTTATATATATAATAGATTTTAAAAACTGCAAAATTAGCATAGTAGAATTAATTGCACACTTTTTAAATTAAATATAGTAAATTAATAGTAAATGTTAATTTTAAATATAATAAAAGTAAAATTAGTTTTCATTTTTTACTTATTAGTCTAGTTTGAAATAATGGAGAAAATTGTTCCAAATTATATATTTAATAAATTAATAATTTTCACACTAAATAGCATTACTACGAATTATTAATTTTTCAATACGAAAAAAAACGCGAAAAATATTTAAATATTTTTTAAATTATACTTAAAAAAGGGGGAGAAAACTTAGAATCCACAAAAACAAATATCTAAAAAGCACAAAATAAAACAAATTTAAGAATTAGCCACTAACTTATTTAAAGAATGTTCTACAATATCAAGCACATCACATCATTTTTGAAAATCAAGCCCTGCGATATGTATTTAATTGCAGACCGAGAATGGCTGTTAGAGCAATTAAGACGAAAAGTTGAAGGATCATGCACGCCAGAATTCGGGTATATAATAAAAGTTATTAGAGAAGAGGGTGAGGCGCAAGGAGATGGAGTTCCAAGCAATGCAGAAGTTATGGAGGACGGAAATATAAGAATTAGCATATCCTATGAAGCTCTGGCATTTAAGCCAGTTGTGAATCAGGTAATGGATGTTTTTGTATCTAAAATCGAAGACGGATTCATTTTAGCCACTGCAGGACCTGCCGAAGTTAAGATTTTCGAAGAAAATATCACCGGAAATTGGTAAGATTAAGCAAATAATATTTCACATTTTTATGCAAAATTAACTATTTCATAAAAGGAAATATGAAAATTAAGTGTACAGAGATAAGACCTCATAATAAGTTATAAAGCCAGATTCGAAATTAAGAATCATTATCGGATAATTAGACATTTCATCAAATAAGTAAATGTATATAACTGGAAAAATGAACCATGATGAGTGTGGACTCATTGATGATGAAGATTAAGAATAATATTGAATATATGATTATTTATTAATTTACTTAAAATCAATAATGCTTTTTCGCTTTTAATTTATAGAATATTATTATTTATAATTATAAATAATATTCATTTGCTTAGTTACCTTACTATTTCTACTATAAAATATTCCTTTTTTTGTATTTTATTCTTTGCTTGTGTTTATAAAAATCTTTAAATATTAGATTAGATTGTAAATTAACTTTTATATAGGCAATATTTTTCATTTTGTAAAAATGAGTACTTAAATTTACTTATAAATAATAAAGTAAAAAAAAATAATGATTCACATAAATATTTCATTTTTAGTATGTATAATTAATGTGTAGAAAAAAGATGAATAATTAGAAAAATAGTAACAAGAAGATGAAGATAATTCGATAATAATGATGATATAATTAAATTATAAAATCATTATTATAATAATAAATAGAAAAGAAAAAATAGCTCTTTTATACCTTCATATTAGTGAACTAAGTAGTTTGTTAAATATTCATTTTTTTACTTATGTGTTTAATTATTAACAACAACAATAATAATAACAATAACTTCACATATAACAAAAGTAAATAATTAAAATAAAAACTAATTTTATTATTTTATAAAGTAATATTTTATATTTAGAAGGGAAAGTACTTTAGATAAGCAGTCAGAAAGACAGACAAACTAACAAACAATTTAACAAGGATAATAAAAGAAAGTAGCAGAGAAAATATAAACAAAAATCAACTAAATATTCTCATTTATTCGCATATTTTCACAAATGAATTTAAATCGAAAAGCTTCTTTTTCTTCCACTCGTTCGTCTTCTTCTCGTCGCTTAAGTAGCAATCACAAGAATTCAGAGCCTTTTCTTTCGACTTCTTCTTCGACGACAACGAAGAAAGAATAAGATCCTAAAGTGAAATACAACAAAATTATAAAAAAAGAAACAAAGAAGAAAAATAAAATAAATAATAAGATTAATCATTACAATTACCTTCTCCTTTATTTAAAAAATAAGCAGAATAATATTAAGAAAAAGAGAATGGAAGTCAGAAATCGAAAAGTCAAAGCAACATAGTGAAATAACAAGATTCTCAGAGCGAAAAAAACGACGAAGAAGAAGAGGAGGAGGAGGAAATGTTATTGGTAAAAGAAGGTCAAGATAATTAGCAAAAAAATAAGAAATTTAAAATCATTCCTTTGCAAGATTTGGTAAAAATCGAAAGAAAAGTTAACAAAAATAAGAGAATTTGCATAGATTTAACAAATACAAAATACGAAATTTTATTCGAAATTTGCAGAGAATTCAACTGGAACATTATCACCAATAATAACTCAAATTCGAAGGCTTCCTTCGACGAATGGATAGTGGCCTGGCACGACTTCTACATTCCGGAAGATTTATTGCGAAAGATGTATCCCTATCAAAAGATAAACCGATTCCCAGGTATTATAAAAATAAAATCGATTTATAATTATTTTTAATAACTATACTAAAAAAAGGGTCCTACAATTTAGGGAAAAAGAACTATTTGGGAAAACACTTGATAAAAATGAGTAAAAAGTTTCCGGAAGAATATGATTTTTACCCGAAAACGTGGCTGCTTCCGCACCAATACAAAGAACTCATTCAGTACAAGCAAATGAAGAGTGAAAAGGGAGAGAAAAAGGTATTTATAGTGAAGCCAGAGTCTTCTTGTCAGGGAAAAGGCATCTTTTTAACGAAAAAAGTCGAAAATACGCTGAATTCGAGCGACCATTACGTCGTTTAAGAGTATTTGCAATAGCCATATTTGGTGGACGGACTGAAATTCGATTTCAGAATTTATGTTTTAGTTAAGAGCATTAATCCGCTTAAAATTTTCCTTTACAGGGAAGGGCTGACCAGGTTCGCGACAACTGCATACGAAAGGCCGGTAAAGAAAAATCTTAATAAGCTTACAATGCATCTCACGAATTACGCAGTAAACAAAAAGTCCCCCGACTTCATTTTCAATGAAAATTCGCAGAACGACAATGTCGGCCACAAACGTTCCTTTACGGGCGTTTTGTCGATTTTGGAAGGAAAAGGAGAAAATGTGACCTAACTTATGCAAGACATATAGCAACTTGTAATAAAAACGATGTGTTCTGTTTAGCCGTAACTTTATTTTGTTTCTTTATTTTGCGATTTATTTAGTATTAACATGATTTATTTTTGTTGATTATTTATTTAGTATTATAATGATTTATTGTTGTTTATTTATTTATATATTTATTTATTTATTTATTTATTTATTTATTTATTTATTTATTTATTTATTTATTTATTTATTTATTTATTTATTTATTTATTTATTTATTTATTTATTTATTTACTTACATATTTACTTACTTACATAGATATCTGTCTCATCTATACACTTCGGGTCAGCCGAAAGAAGAGTTCTCTGAAATGTCTTTTGAAGTATTCGGATTTGATATAATGTTGGACTCTAATTTGAAACCTTATTTGTTGGAAGTTAACCACACTCCTAGCTTTCAAACTGACACGCCCTTGGATTACCAAATAAAGAAGAATCTGTTGATGGACTCTTTGATTTTAATAAATATCAGAAACAAAACCAAACGCAAATACTTCGATGCAAAGGAAAAAATCGTTTATTTGCGAGGGCAATCGCAGAAAATGTCGACGGAGGAAATCGAGGCCCAGCGAAAAAAAATTGAAAAATACGAGCAAAAGCATTTAAACGGGTTTTTAAAGACGTACCCCCCGACGAAATCAACTAAGACATGGCAAAAAAAGAAGAAATCATTGCAAAATATGAAAATTTCATGCACTATGCAAAGCACATCTACAACGAATTTACAGGCACCCACAAAAAATAGAACAACAGCAAAAATCCAGAAGGTAACAACGGGAAAATACCTCCTCGACCGCCTTCAGCCGTTTCTTTTCCGAAAAATAAACGACCCATGCTCATCAAGAACGGTTTTTCTTTTTCCAACAATGTCAATTCCAATGTCAACAACAATAATGATTCTTCTTTTTAGTCCAATTCTGTCTTGGGCGAAGAAAAGGCGTCAGAGTCTAAAACGCAGTAAAAGGATTTCATCAGCTTGAATAAGAAAAATATTCTGAAATTTTAAAAAAATCTGCCCACCTCTCACCAATAAAACGGAGTAAACAGCAGGCCGATTTTCGAGGAGATGCAAATTGATCCCAACTACAACTATGTGCAACAAAATGGACACATTTACAAGTAACTTAACACCCATTCACAAGATAATAGTGCCCATTACTATGGGAATTTGCAGTACTAGCCTTAAAATGTAAAGTAGCTGACGCAGCAACAGACGGAACAAAATTTCTGTGACATTTAGTCCGAAGTTAGAGGCATTAAAAAAGAAAAAATGGAAGCGCTTTTCGAGTCAGATGATTGCGAAAAGAACACAAGTTTTTAACATTATAATTTCTTAGTCAGGGATGAGGATGATGATGATGATAATGGATTAGAAAATAATAATAGTAATGAGAAGATGAATAAAAAGAATTCACGCTTTTAACAACGTTTTTTAAAAAATAGAAAAGCATAAAGGGAAACGAATAGTTAAGGCTCCAGCAGCTTTGTTGTTGGGAATTTAAATGAAAATGATGCAGACAATAATTCTGTAAATTTTTAGTAAATTATGTAAAAGCGAAAAATGTAATAAATTTGATTTGAAACTAATTTTTATAAAATTAAAATATTTTGTTATATGTTTTCAATAGAGAAAGTGAATAAAGTAATTTTGCTAAACCTTACACAATCAGCAACCACAATAAAAGCTATCAATAATAATAATAGGAAAACAATGAAAAATCCTAAATTTAGAGTTCTAATTTGGAAAATAATAATTCGGATGATTAAAACTGTTAAATTAACATCGAAAAAAAGAGTGATTGGATTGTCAATCAAAAATACTGTTTCGAAAATTTCGAATAGCAATGCTGTAATGTAGATTTGAGCGGGTACGATGTTGATGAATTGGAATAAAATCAGGAATCATAAAAATAGTAGAAATACTATCATAACAATCACCATAGCAGTATTAGAAAATTCAACAAGAGTAATCCTCGAAGCACGTTTTCAGCAAGTCCAAAAACAGCAACGAATGCAGGAGACAATGGAAATTTAAATGATGGATTTTAAGAAGAAGTATAGGAGTTTATGATGACTAATGGAGGCTTCAAACAAACAGATGCCAAAGATATTTAGCAGTAGATATTGCAGAAATAACAGCAAATTTATTAGCAGCAAAATAATAGTAATAAATGATAAAGCCTTTGAATTTTTCATAATCGAGCATGATTTAATACTAAATTCAGAAGCAATACAAACCTCAGTCTGCCAATAATTGGACCCGAAACAACTAAGCGAGATATTTTTTCAAATAAAATTCGTAACCTCAGCAACAGCAGTAGCAATAGTAGCAGCCATTATAATAGACAACCTAAGGCTCTCAGTAGAAATAAATAAGCCATGGAAAGAAAAGTAAAAATGCTACTACTACTTTGGCCAGACACAATCAAATTAAATAGCAATAATAATATTAGTTGTAGTACTAGTAAAGGTAATAATAGTCCCTTATTCCAATTGGTTGCAAACTTTTGAGTGAAAAAGAAAAAAAAACACTAATTTAAAACACACAGTAATAATCACAATAGATCTCCTCGTTTGTTCAGGGGAAGCCTTCTATAAATATAACCCCGACTCTGTTTAATAGCAATTGGAACAATTGTAAAAAGAGTAATTCTATGAATAATAGCAATGGATTTATAAATACCAAACAATAGCAGACGTTAAATGGAGGACTGTTTTATAAGAATGGCTTTCAAACTTTTTAGCATTCTAATTCTGGAAGCAAAAAACAATAGTAACTGTAGTAATAATAATTATATTTTTGAAAATTTAATAATAGCGTTAAAACTATTCTTATACTATATTTTAATTAAAAAAAATAAATAAATAAATTAGTAATTATAGCATTCTTCTTTTCAATATATTTATTATTATTATATATAAGTTATATATATATATCAATTTAGTATTATCCATAAGAAATATTTTTTTATTTTATTGATTTGTACAATTTTTGCATCTTTTTTTGATCTCACAAAAAATATTCAAAATTAATATTTATTAATATCACAAAAGAATTAATAATATCAAATCACTAAAATTCCTTATAATAGTAACTAAACTTTTTAATTAAAAGTTCTCTAAATAATAAATACAACAATAAAAATTGTAAAATAAAACTATTTATTCTAAACTTAAAAAATATTCTATCATTTCATCCAGAATAAAACAATTAAAATAAACAATAATGCAGACAAAAACGCTATCTAATTTTGAAATAAATCAAAAGCTTTTGGAGCTTAAAAACAATTTGAAAGCTAGACCACTACCATTGTGCAAAATACACAAATTCACACAATATCGTTATTTCTGCGGTACGAAGGGTTGTAAAGATTTTTTAAATGTGATATGCGAAGACTGCGCAGAAAACCATGCAGGTCATCTCGTGATGGATATTCACGACTTTTATGAAAATTTATTAAATGAAATAGCTGGGTAAAAGAACAAAGGTTAAAATTTCTTTAAGTAGTTTTGTGTTGAATAGTTGTAAGATTTGAAAAAGGATTGCAAAATTTTGCTGAATTTAATTTCAGCTGTAATCGAAAAAGTTGACGAAACCCTACACCTTTTCCATTCGAAAATTAGGAAGGTTCACTCTCCCTAAGAAATTATTTTGCACAACATTGAGCAGTCTCTCTTGGGACAGGGTTGGAAAGAAACTACTTAGAGCGGCTTAAGTTATAGAATTCAGAAAATTTATGAGGTAAATAAAATAAATGAATAATTATTTATATACTTTAATTTTATTTTCACAAAATAAGGTTATCAACTTGAGCATGACAGAATTGGAAATTAAAGTAGACACGCCCCAAATAGAAAATCTGTGCAACAATGTTGAATATTTTTAACAATTTACGAGAGATAGGCTCGGTGCCGCTAATGAAAACTTGGAAACCTGTTTGGCGTTCCTGACTCAAAAGTATGGGCCGTCAAATGACTTGAAGTTGTATGAGAGAGAAGAGTACAACGACTTCAAAAAAGTCCTCTTCGATGTCGACACTTCTTAATTCGAAAAAGATACGGAAAAAGTTGTTTTGGGAAAATTGTCTTCGAATATAGTAAATGGATTCAAGAAAATTGAAAATTTAAGTGTTTTACATGTCGATATGATGGGGTAAGTAAGGGCCATGCAATTTTATTGCAGCAAATAAATGAAAAAAATTTGAGATTTTTAATTTCTATTATTTAATAGTCACTGGCACGACGATCTAGAAAATACTAAATATTTGCAATAAATTATCGGAGAAAATGCCAATTCTTTAAAATACCTTTGGCTTAATTTAAATGGGTAAATTTTAATAATAATAACTTGGAAATAATTAATTTTTCAATCTTAAATTTTACTTTAATTCTTTTTGACTTAACCCACTTAGGTGGAAAAACTAATCTGATGATAATTTGATGCAATTGGCGTAGGCAATTCATCCCCTAAACTAGATAGAAACTTTAATTCTTAACATTTAAACTTGGGGAAAGCTGACTTCTCCTGAAAACTGACTAGCAGGGGATTATAAAGTCTGAAAGAAGCTTTATCCGGCAAATGTAATATCAAAAGTCTAAGTTTGTGGATGGGATAGTAAATAAATCAAAAATAATATAGTTTTAAAAATGCATTAATTTTTTTTGGTAAATAGCTGGCAGAATATGAAGGATTAGGATTTGATACCATTGATAGAAGTCATCGATTCTTTCAAAAATTTAGAATTTTTAGACTTAGGACTAAATTAGTAATAACATATTATAAATCTAAATTCTAAATAATATATTAATTAATTAATGATTTGGTTTTTTTGGCATAGTTGGGGATCGCAAAATCCTAATATTACAAACTATTCTATGCAGAACATTTTTTAACTGTCATAAAATTTGGAAAAGCTAAAGGAGTTTCATTTGTAACTTGATCGGTACCTTAGTTTTTAATTGTTTAATAAAATATTACATTTAATATCCGTTTTAAATTATAAGATGGGGGTATAAGAATCAAGAAATTACCATTGCTCCATTTAAAGTGCTTTTGAAAGGACTTAATAAAGAAATTATAACTACATTTAGTATAACTATGAAAGAGTAAGAATTTTATTTAAATATTTACATATATAATTTTTTTACTTTATATGATGTAGAGCGTATAATATGGATATGAAAGAACTTAAAGAAATTTCTCGTATTATTCGTGATATAATAAAAGAAGCATAGGTATAATTTGAAAGCAACTGATATTTTAAGGGAATATTTCGATTATAAAAAGTGAAAATACAATAATTTAATTTGTTTTATGTTAATTTACTTAAATTAAGTTATAATTTTAATATATTTATATAATTATATCATAATTTAATTATACTATAATAGGTGTATAATAATATGCATATACTTTCATTATTTATTTTAAATTTATTTATAGTATTTTATTAATTTCTTGAGTTTATTCACACATATATATATAATTAATTGATCAATTATGTTACATAGAAAGTGAGGTGGAATCAAATTAATAAAAGCTTAAATAAAAATTTATTTTCCTAAAATATCTTAATAAAAGCGCAATTATTCATTCGACAATTAATTAATTAATTTTATTGAATGCGATTTGATAATTTTTATTAAGAAAATCAATAATCATTCATCCCTTCATTAATTCTGATAGTGAGAAAAATTATGTGTTTTATTTATTTTTTGATGATTTGTTTATATTGCAAGTAAGAAAGTAAGAAGGTTTTTGTTATCTATGTAATTTGATTATATTATAATAATAATAAAAAAAAATATTTACTTTAAAAAATAAAAATTTTCTATAAAAGAAAGTAAAATCTTTTATTTTCCTCTTTTTTTTGAATAATCTTAAAATAAGAAAGGTTTCCTTCAATACATTTAAACAAAATAAGTAAACAAGAATATTATAAAAATGTTCCACAACTACGAAGAATAAGTAAAACACAAAGGAAGAAGACAATAAAGCAACTCCGGATCTTCATCTCCCAAATCGCCCATGTACAGACCCGGATCTTACGTCCAAGAAGAGTTCCTTGAGTATTTCAGCAATCAAAACGTTTACGAATTGACACAAAGAAACGTTCAAGACCACTTCTACGGACAAGTCGACTTGTACAGACTTAAACACCACATCGCTTCACAATTGAAAGTGCAAGGAGGGTATCCCAGATGGTTGCCCATCAGATTGGCTGTAAAGTCAATTTCTTTGGAACCCGAACACCAACATTCTTTGGAAAACTAGGTCGCCGACAACAGCAACAACTTGTTCTTCTTCCACCCCGAATTCGTGAAGGTTGTGGCCGCCAAACAAGACAACCAGGGAGTCAGAGTTTTCTACGAATACCAAGACTACACCCTGGAACAAGACATTTCCCACAGAAGAAGAGAAAACAGATATTTCGAAGAAAGAATTCTCTGGAACATTTTGTACAACTTGATTAGAGCCTCCCACCTCTTAAATGTCAACGGACAATCCATGTACACCATTTCACCCTCCAGCATCTTCTTCGCCAACTACCAACCCCAAGTCATTCCCCAAGGCCTCGTCCCCGAAAGAGAAGTAGTGTAGGGAGACGACGAGTTGTACAACTAAATGTGGAAGGTCGGAGAAACCATTTTGAGAGCCGGACTCTTGATCGAAGAACACGATTTCGATGTCGATAGACTCAGAAACTACCTCTCTGACTTCGCCAGAAGATACGCTGCCGGAAGTGACAAACACCTGCTCTACGTTTTGGAAAGACTCTTACTCAATGAAAGATAGTAGGACAGAATTACCCCCAAGGATTTGTTCGATTTCTTGTCCAAGGTCGAAAACGAAATCGTATTTTTGGAAAACTCTCACTTGAGACAATTTTTGAGTGCCAACTTCGCCAGATCGTTCCCTTAGTACTCTAACTTCGGATACCAACACACCACTGAAAGCCACTCCTCTCACCACCACAATATCGGAGGAAGCATCGAAAGAATCGCTCAACACATTGTCCAATAAACTAACCCCACTCTTGTCGGTTCTAGCGTTAACAGAAGCTATAAAGGAGGATTTTGAAAGGCTGGTGAGCTAATGATTTTATATTATTTTTTTAATATAATAACAGTCATTTTTGATCTTTATATAAAATGCAGAATGTGCTGTCTGTGCTATTATAATAATAAAATAAATAAGCTTTTTATAGAAAGTAGTATATCTCTTATTAATATTTTTCTATCTATATATTTATTTTCTTGTTGAAAAAAAAAAAAACAAACCTTTATCCAATCTTTTCATTTTCAGTTGTATTATATATTTATATTCTTATGTTCTATTTTAAACTTCATACTTAAAAAAATATATTCTTATTAATATATGATAGTAAAAAGACTTTTATAAATAGCAGATATCTTTATCAATTCATACTTTAAAAATCAGTATTATAAATTATTAAATGACTATACTAATATTAATTTCAATTTATTAATATTATGAAATAGTAAATATTAGTTATGGAATTTTTAATAATTTATCACAAAAAGTCAATACAAGCAAACCCAAACTAAAAGCAAAAGTAAAGCTTATATTTAGTATTTACTTTTTATAATAACTTTAATTTTCGCGAAAATAAAAATTAAGAGAGTGTAATTAAAAGCAAATAAAATTTATTACATATTAAAGATTGATCGATTACACTCACTAATTCGATGAAGTAAATAAATAAATAAATATATATTAAAATTATGCATATATATATATATGTATGTGTATATTAATTTATTATATTTTATTATTAAAGAGAGAGAAATGTACAATTGAATGAAGAAGTTAGTGGGTTAGTGAGAAAATGAGTGAATGAATGACTATCAAAATTTCTTGCATTTTTATCTGAATAAACTTTATTCACGCAAATATAATTAATAAAAAAATAATATCTAAATAAATAAATAAATAAATAACAAATATATTATTAAAATAATATAAAAAAAAAGCACCTTTCGCTTTTAAACAAAATCTTTATTTCTTCTTTCCTAGCAAAAAAATAATCAAAGCACCATTTAAAAATATTAACGTGGCAATGTAATACTCTCACCAAACCGCTCCTCAATTCTCCACCAACCAATACTCTACCCATGCCCACAATGCATAATACGCAACTCATGGATATGCCGCCCCCCCTAATACTCCACCCACTCTCACTTGCAACAATCATCTTCTCACAGAGTTTAATAATCTAGTTAAAATGTAGTAAGAATTAGCAATCCTACCTTGTCAAGAATGTCCGCCGAAGACGAAAATAGAGAATACGTAAAACACGCTAAAAAAAACAGCAAAGCCAACGTATCTGACAAATTTATGGACTTCTTCAACGCCGGACAGGGGTACGAATTATCTGCGACTAACGTTTAAGACAATAACTTCGGAACCATTGACTTGTACTCTATGAAAAGACACTACCATGAACACGAAGGGAAAAACTGGCCCATCAGAATCGCTGTGAAAACCGTTTCCATGCACGAACACCACGTCGAAAAATTGACCGACAAAATCGGAAAACACATTCAAGAATTCTTCACCTACGACCCCGAATTCGTGAAGGTCGTGGCCTGGGAAGAAAGAGGAAACAACTTCAAGGTCTTTTTCGAATACACCGACTACACTTTGGACAGAGACATCCAAGCCAGAAGATAGGAAAAAAGACCCTACCAAGAAAAATTAATGTGGAAAATCATCTACAACTTGACCAAAGCCTCTCACTTCGCCGACAAAGAAGACCTCCACCTCCACGAAATCAACACCCAAAGCATCTTCTACGACAACTATCAAATCAAAGTCATCCCCTACGGACTTATCCCCGACCAACACGGACACGACTACAAACAACCCAAACCCAAAGATGAAGCCTTCTAAATCGGAAGGGCTGCCCTCATGGCCGGACTCTTGATCCCTGAATCCGAATTCAACAACAACAGAATCTCCCAATACCTCGAAGAATTCGGAAGACAATACTCCGGAACCGACCCCGAAAGACTCTTGCACTTCACCGTTGAAAGATTGCTCATGAACCCTGACCACTCCAAAAGAATGGAACCCGAAGACTTGTACGACCTCTTAAAACACCACGAAAGACACATCTTATTCTTGGAATTGTTCCCCTTGAAATAAGCCATCAGAGAAATTTACATGGACAAATTCCACGAATTCAGAAGCTTTGGACTCAACAGATCCATCACCTCCAGTCACTAACACTTAAATGCTTCTCACAGAAACTGAGAACCTAAATACATATTTCAGTCTCTATTTTAAAAATATATAAAAAAAAACACACATATATAAGGAAAAGTTTAAAAATTGAAAATAATGATGAGAACTTAAAATAACTTTCTTATATATATATAGTTAATATAATTTTCATTTTCAAAGTCTATATTAGCATATCTATTTATTCTTCTTTTATGTAATATACGTATATACAGTTTTTATCTCATTAAAAATGGTTTTATTTTTCTTTTTTAAATGCTAGTAATTATAAAATCAACCTAAACTATAATTTTAATTAAATTTTAAATGAGAAAGAGAGAGAATTAAAATTGCCTAAATAAATAAATTCCTGGTTATTTTTATTCTGGCCTTATATTTATTCTTGTGAAAAGTTACAATTTAAAATCAAAAAATAAATAAAATAGTATTGGTACTAATAAATACTGGTAATACACAGACCATATTAATAATAACTTCTAGGATTACATTTTTAATTAATTATTTTGAATAAAATTAAGTTAAAATTAAAATTAAAATTTAATCAAATTTTAAATATAATATAGTATATAATTATTATATAATCATATATATACAATCATTCAAAGAGTTGATTGCGCATTTTTTTCTTACAAATAATCATGCACGACCACGGCTTTTCTTACAGTAAATTCCGTTTCGATGTGATAGCCCTTCATCATCGAAACAATCGGCAAATCTTTAATTGGAGCATTGACATGATTTCTCAGCTTCAATTCACAAGGTCCCTTATAAACTTTGTGCACCTAGACATCATCGTATTACATTTTAGTCAATTAGGCAATGGAAACTTACCCTTCTTCACAACTGGGAATCAATTTCAATTGGACAATCGGCAATTTCAAATGTTCTATGAAGTCATTGGGAGAGGTTTCTTCAAATTTATAAGCCATGGAACCTACGGCGACCTCCTACCCCCCGTATTCCAATTTAGCCAAAAGAGTGTCTTTAATGACTTAAATCGTTGGCTCTCCCATTTTCTGGGGCTGTCCAAATTCTTCTCGACTCTGAGTTCTGGCTGATGATTGGTTGACAAAAGAACACAATTGGTACAAAACCAATTCATTGTTTAAATAGCATGGAATGTTTAAATCAGCCTTTCTGTACTGTCCATCAGTTCCATTGTTATCAGAAAAAACTAGCAAAACGATGGGATTTTCGTGGGGAACGAGTGGTTCCGGCAAGTTTTTCGCAATGATTTCCGGAGACGTCTTGTATCGGAAGGAAAGGATTTCTCTCTTCACCTATATTTTCGTGTTCAGATACATCGGTGATATGTGCGGCATTGAAGGAGCTAGCAACACCTTTTCCTCTTTATCGAAACTATCTATTTTGAAGAAACTTGTTCCCTTAAATTACTTGTAAACACCTGCAAGATTTTTGATATATAAATTATTAATGTATAATAAATAAAGTTAAACCTATTACTCTTTGGAATTTGGTCTTTTTTTTCCATATAATTGTGTAACACTCTTCCGTAGGGCAGTGATATATCTGCTTTTATATGTTTTCCTCCGATTATTTCTCTCACAGGAAGCCTTCCAGTCGGTGCTTTAACGTGAGAATTCAATTCGAGTCGGGCTGGCCCTTCCCAAGCCTCCTTCAAATTGATATTGCAGAGATTATATGCCACTAATTCGCAAATCAAAGGTCTTCCATTGACGTCTGGGATTATTCTCAAATTGCAGGCATCTTTCTACAATGATTTTATAGCGACAGTCTCATCTATCTTATTATATTTGTAAGCCATTGTTCCGTATGCAACCTACTACCCCTCATAATTTAAACTTCCTACCAAGGTGTCTCTATGAGTTGCCATCTTTGGTTCCCCGTACTTTTTCGGAAAGCCCCATATTTCTCTTCCGGCGGCGATGGGAGGCTCGCACTTAATTCGTATTTAAAATTTAATTTATATTGATTGTTGGTCTAAATAGTGAAATATTTACATCTAAATACATTTGGAGAGTATAGTTAATTTCTTTGCCATTAAAAAAGCAAGGAATAACAGTACCAGACTCCGAATAACTTCCAAATCCTGTTGAATCTGGCATATTTATCCACTCGTATAAAACAATTCCCTCTTTGTTTGGTTCTAATGGATAAGGAATAACCTAAAAAGAGGTGTAGTGTTATAGATTTGTAAAAAAATAATAATACTTAGAATTCAACTGATATTAAATTTTATTAGTTGAAAATGAATATATGTTTATTGCTAATCGATGGTTTACTTTTTTTAAAGCTTCTGAGTCTGTCTTGTAAGAAACTATAAATATTCTCTGTCTATAAATCTGTAAGGTCCAAATGGATAGGAAGGAGAAATTGTTGGGGTTGAAGGCAATTTTAGTATATCTTCAGCTTTGAGCCTCATATTCAAATAATTAGAGTTTCCATTGGAGTAATACTTCTAGGGTTGATAAGCAGGTTTAAATTATTGTTTTTTAATCAAATTTTTAGCAATTTTAAGCATTAGTTTTAAATAATATTTCTTATAATTATTTTTTTTTTTATGATTATTTTTTATTTATGGAAAAGCTTAATTTTTTTCTTATTTATAATTAATTTTTAATTTCGTTTACTTACATTTACTATAATGCGTATATATGGTGTTACTGATTTTTTAATTGAGTAGCTTTTATTAAAGAGTATTTACAACCATTGAATGTAAAAACTATCATCCATACAATATAATCTTTCATAAATGCATTAAGTCCTACACTTTACATGGATATATTTTGCATTATTAGAATAAATCAATATTATTTATTATACTGTATCATTCTTAATATGTAATTTCCATAATTATTACAAACTATTTTTTAATAAATAAATGTAAAAAATTTAAGATTTATATTTAAGGGAGAAAAATGCAAATTATTGAAATTCAACAAAATTAAACGCCATTAATATTATTTTTCAATGTTTCTACGTGTGATTGATAGTATAAGTATTAAATTATTATTTATATTGCATTTTCTATATTAATTTTAATCTGTAATTAAGATGGCTTTATTCAGAATCATATTTTTATAAATGAATAATTGAATTTATGGGAGGGAATGCCAATTATATAATATTCTTAACCATTGATAAAGTCTATTTATTAATAAAAAACTAATCAATGTGGTTAACAATTTTTCTTTAGCCATTGGTATCCACCCCCAATTAATCTCCAACTTAAATAATGATATTTATTTTTTTATAGTTTTTAAATATTATAAAGTTTTAAATCATTCAAAATAAATTTATTTTAATCTAAGAAATATAATGATATTTAATTTGAATGAAATATATAGTTATCTGGTTTATAACTAGTTATAGTTGAATTAAAAAAATTATAAATTTGTAATAATTATATTCATAGATTAAATTTATAAAACTAATCAATATAATATTATAAATAAATATAAAAATTTATAAAATATTTAGTAAAAATATATAAATAATTTAAAGTTGATTAATTTTTTAGATACATGATAAATAAAAGTTAAATTTAAATTATTAAATTTGTAATAAATTGAATTATTTTATAATTTATATATTTATTAAACTTATTTTTTAATTATTCTGTTAAATTTTATAAATATTCACACTAAAATATTTATATGACTTTTGTTTTTATATTTTATATTATTAAAACAATGCAGCTATCTATATAAAAAAGGTTTTAGTTGTACTATTTGTGATATTTTGTATTTTTTTAATATCAAAATGTTTTATCAATCTATCTATTTATTACTTTCAACAAAATTTAAACGTCTAATTAGGTCTGATTTTCTAAAAAAATATCTTAGAAATAATATTATTTTTCTAATTAAAATTACATTAGTTTTATTAGAAAAACCAAATTATTTAATCTATTTATATCTATAATTCTATATACCCTATCAACAAATCATTCTTTCAATTTCAAAAAAATAATTTAATTAATGAAATATTTAGAAAATAAATCCTTAATAATTAAAGATCATTTAATTTTAAACATAATTTTTTTTTAAAAAAATTTTAAAATTTCATTTATTAACATTAAATATACAAATATTTAAAGTTTTTAATCTATTTTTTTTATTTTTATTATAATTTTGCGAAATAACTCTTGTCATTTTAAGATTAATAATTTATTTATTGAAGAGAATAATTGATTTTAAAGATATCATAAAGTGAATAAAAATCAAACATATAAAAAGACATTTTGTAATATTAGAAAGAAATAAAATAATTAGGGTAAAAAACTGTAATTTAATCAAATTAAATAAAAGTTATTTCTAAACAAATCACTAAATTACTAATAAAATATATCAATCTTAATTAAAAAACAAATAGAAGCACGCAAATATAATTTGTTTTTTAATCATAAAAAACTATAATAACAATAAACTTATGCCAGATATAATATTTTCTAGATTGAAAATTAATACCAAAGTCTGTTTATTAATCATTATATTTGGAATTTATTCTGTACTATCTCTACAGTGCAGAGTAGAGTAATGCCCTAAAGAAGAATGTCAATAACTAGTGGACAATTGTGTACAATTACTAAAGTCTACTGACGATACCCTAACTATAGAAATGATTGGATTTCAAATAAGAAAGTTCGATATAAACTTTATTGTTACATAATAGGTCATCGAACGGAACTTGCAACTGAAATACTTATACATTTAAGCTAATAATATTTTAAAAGATATTAAGGGATTGCAATAGGCTATATCTAAGTTACAATTGAAGGTTTTAAAACTTGATTTCAAAAGTAACTTTTGGATGGAGTATTAATTAGATATGCTGTAAAACAGTCAAGAAACCATTTAGGAAATCTATCTCGATTTTAATTTAGTAAACGGAATCTTACTATTTTAAGATTTTAAAAATTATGCTAAATTAAAAAAACTATACATGGATTTTTCGAAAAATTAAATAAAAAATGAAGTTATCATTAATTTTACTGGATGTCTAAGTTTGCAGGAAGTATATATAAATTTATAAGTTACAAATATCGATAGCTTTTAATGTGATTTCGATCGGAAGGAACTTTCCAATCTTAAAGTTTTGAGTATTAATTTATCAAGAACAAATATTATTAATTTTACTCCTCTGTTTAGTAGCTTTTAAGACCTACCTAAACTGACTTCATTTTCTTTGGATATTTAGAATTAATTATGGGGCAAAGATTTCGTAAAGCCTACGGAGTAGGAAACGGAAAATTTGAAATTTATTTTTAGGGGACTTGATTAGCTAGAAACTTTAAATTTAAATTTTGTGGGAGAAGAATTTTTTTTGGTAGAATAAGCGAGGCGTTAAGAAATTTACCATAAAGTGTTTCAGATTTAAGTGTTATTTTTTCAGGTAATAACAAAAAAAGTATTAAGAATTTAATTAGATTTTCTGTGGTTTTATTTATTATTTTAATTATTAAGAGAATTAATACAAATTCAGTTCTAACACCCAAATACAAAATTTAAATGGTTTGTTTTAGAATTTAATAAGTTTAGAAAAGTTTGCCTTTGAATGTAATATCAAATTTCCAGTAAACGATGGAGAATATTTTGCTGCTAGTATACCCCTAAACCCTTCTCTAAATAAAATAAAAGTTGTGTTTTAGGGGAATATGAATTCTTTTACTCTGAAGCAAGAACAATTAGACTTGATAAGCTAAATGAAAGTCTATGAAATTTACATAGATCTCTCTGATAATCCTATAACTTCACTAGAAGGAGTGGGGAAAATTTTATAAGCCTTGCATTATATAAAAGAACTGACTTTAATTATATAAGAGACCAATATTTCCAGTTTAAAGCCGTTAGAAAATGCTTTATAAAACAGTTATGGCTTGGAAAAACTACAACTTGATATTTCTCATGATATCGAAGGGGCAATTTAAAATGAAGAAATTATCATACCAATGAACGGCTTGCTTTACATGATAGATGATTCTCGCTTAAGTAATATTAATATAAATATAGTATCTCTCACTTACGATCCTAGTTAATACTCATGCCAAGCAATTTACAATTTCTAATTATACAAATAAATCATATTCAAAGAAAATAAATGCAAGTAAGTCTACTTTTTTAACCCTTTCCCCTCTCCCTGTCTTGACCCATAAGAATTGTAAGGATCTTGCACTCAATGTTTAGGAAATTTACAGGTTCCAGATTGTGTTAGGTGTAGCGAAGGGTTAGAGTTAAAATTTATTTAAAAGATGGGGAAAGAAGAAAAAATGAAAAACTTGCCTTTTTGTGAAAAATAAATCACAGAAAATCATGATTAAAACTAAATAAAATCTATAATGGGATAATCATAGTCCATTCACTAATGAAGAAAATTATTAAAAAATTCATTTTTGTTGAATTTTAATAGTGATTTTATAGTCTAATAAAGATTTCTTTTATTTAAGTTAAGCTATAAAAAACTGATGATTTTTTTCTATCATAATATTAATACATATCATTTGTTATATTTTTTTTATTAGAATTTTTATATATAAATAAAGCATGCATTATTATTATCATTAAATATAGAACCAATTTATATAATATATAAAAAAGAAGTTTATAATCTAAAACGGAGTAATTTAAAATAAGAATAAAATTTATTCTATAATTTCTACATTGCATTGAATTTAATTTTTATCGTTTAAATTTTAATAATTTTGTGATAAAAACTTAAACAAATAATTTGATAATGATATAAAATGAATGAGTTGTTTCTAATAGTCTTGATCTTAATATAATTTATTGTAGTAATATTACTGATTTCTATCAGAATTATTCTTAAACTTATAAATTTTTTTAGGCTTTAATTTTTAATTAAATCTAACTTATGATAATCATAGTTGCCCAATTAGTATTTCTAATATCTTTATTAGAGAAAAATATATCTATGAGCCTAATTATAGATATTTTATTTAGATATTTTTATTATAAAATCATTATTAAAATTATAATTATAGTATAGTGAGTTTATTTAAATATGATAATATTATAATTTCTAAAGAGTTATTAAAGGAAAAATAAAAAAATGGCTTTTTATACACACACAAAAAAAAAAAGTATTTTTCTCTTTTGATATTTCACTTTCCATATATATAAGAACTGCCTTCTTCCTTTAATATGAAGTATAAAGGAAATGTTTAGATGGTTATTAATAATAAAAAATAATTTAAATAAAAATATTGGAAATGAAATAAAGGAAAAAAAATATCTCCATAAATACTACCACTTCAAAATTCATCTGTAATCTCATAATTTTCTGTTCATTGCTAATATTGACCAAGCAGCTCACATGCAGTGGATAAGAAACTCAAGAAGAACTTGACATATGTCTTAAGACTATAGACTCAGACGATAATGTATTATTTATTTCGATATAAAATGCAAAAGAAGATTAGGTTTTCGAATTCTAAGAACTTAAAAAAGCTGTCTAAACAAACACTCAACTTCAGGAAATTTCGGTAAGCTTTAAGAATACACAAGTAGTCATATCAACGCTTGATGGTCTGTTTTTAAATGAAGAAAATAAAAACTTCTAAGTCTCTCGGCTTAGCTTAGAATTCGAAAATGCCACTTTGAAAAATATGGTAGATATGGAGAATTTCTTTTAGGGTTGTGAGCTAACTCTTAAGGAAATCTATTTCAATTTCTTAAATAATGAAATCGACAATTTGGACTTCTCTAAAAGTCGCTGGGATGAACTGGTAAACTTGGAGGTTTTGTCTTTGAATTTCAGTGGCAACAAGTTGGAAAATTTGAACAATTTTGTTAAATCTGAAGGAAGAGAAACCTTTGGGACACAATTTAAGGCCCTACGAGAAATCCATTTAGATTTCACAGAAAACTTAATCAAAGAAATAGAACTGTTCCCGATGAAAAATTTCCCCGCATTAGAAAGCCTTTCCCTACTTTTTTATAGTTAAAAAGTGCAATTTTCGAGTTTTTAGACTTTTTTCAATACGATTGCAAATGCTAGAAGGCTTAAATAATTTTCAACCAGTCTTAACGTTTATGAGGCTACTGTGTTTGAAAAATTCTAAATACTTGAAGATTTATTTGTAGACATGACTGAACTGAATACTCTTTCGCTGTCTTGGAACCATTAAAATATTCAGTGGATGATCAAGGCTGTTAAAAATCTTACGAAAGTCTAGAATTTGTCACTTTTGTTTGATAGTAAATTATAAATTGGAATAAATTAATTTATCATTTTTAATTTTGATTGGATTAAAAATAAATAATAACTTACTTATTATTTAAATTAATTAAAGTTATCTAACTATCTATTTATTGATATAGCTTCTAATATATTTTCTCTAATTAACTAATTAATTTATTATTAATAGTAAATGTAAAGGACTTGCCGAAAGTATTCGGAGCTTTTGATCACATGACTCTAATGAAAACCTTTCAATTTTTCAATTCCAATAAGAACTACAACTACAACGCAAAGTCCCTTTTTCAAATGATTCCCAGAGTAAATTCTCTGAAGGAGATCACCCTGAATTTTTAAAATGCCCAAATCTACAATATATATGGAGTAGGTGAAAACTTGGAATATTTAAACAAATTGCAATTAGATGCATTAAACATTGACCTTTCCGAAAATTAGCTAAGTTTTTTAGACGATTTCGGTCAATTTTTAATGTTTTTCAAGTCCATAAAATCTATCAGTCTAAATTTGGATAACAACAAATTGATCGATGTGTCAGCCTTGGGCTATGCTTTCAATAACATTTCAAATATAGAATCTTTCAAACTTTCAATGAAGTATATAACTTTAAATTTCGATTTCGATCCTTTGGGAACGATGGTGAGATCCATAAGTACTGACAAATTAAAGAACTTGTCTATTTTAATTAAGCCGAACTCAAATCGGATAGTGAAAAGGGAAAGTGAATGCATTATAGATGAGTCCAATTACGATGGATTGGGGAATTCCGTTTATTTTAATTCAAATGGCTGCTACTTGGAAACATAATGTGAGAACTCAAATGGTATGCAAAAACAATTTTTATCTTCCCAAAAACAAACACATTCTTCTTGCATGTCTTGTAAAGAACGGTCAGGCAAATGCTCAAGCTGTATGGGCTTTTTGGAGTCCCCGGAGTGTAAGAAATGCTCCGAAGGGTACTACGAAGTTGAGTAGGAAATGGCAAACGGAGATATTTAAAAGCCGGTTTGCAAAAAATTGGTTTGCAATTTAGAATTG
Organism: Miamiensis avidus; assembly: GCA_037039885.1. Taxonomy (NCBI): domain Eukaryota; phylum Ciliophora; class Oligohymenophorea; order Philasterida; family Glauconematidae; genus Miamiensis; species Miamiensis avidus. The sequence goes on from JAWVGU010000016.1 coordinate 725,939, forward strand.
TGCAGTGAGTGCAGAATCGACAATGGGAATGTGGGTCTCCCCCAAATCTGTTTCAAGTGCAGCGAAAATGCGATATTGACGAGAAGTACCGTGGTCTAGGGCAATCCGTTTTGTTCGTGTCTGCAAAGAGGATTCTTTCACGATCAGAGGTTTAACAAATGCATAAAATGCATTGATTCCTGCGCCATTTGCTCTTCGAAAGATACTTGTGATATATGCGAAGTTTCTTATCATCTGGACCCGAAAACGTCCCGGTGTATTTTCGGAAAAGATAACAACTCAAGAGACGATTATGAAAAAAATAAAACGTTGATGATTGTTTTGATTATCTCTTGTGTTCTTGTGATTTTGCTCTCAGTCGTGCTCCTTTCCTATTGTGTAATCAAACGCAAAAGGCGAAAATAAAATACGAGAAATGAAGTGAAAACTTCTTTACTTGAAGAAGACGATTGTTCTGTTATAAGCAGCTCTAGTCTTAAATGATGAAATTGAAATTAAATTTTCAATTTACAAATATATATTTTAAATAATTATATAATAGTATATTTCAATATCAGATATAAATACATTTTATGAAGGGGGCAGGTCAGTTTTCTTTAAGTAGAAAATTAACAATTCTGTTGCTGTATATTATAATTTTTTAATATATAAAAATATAGTATAGTATAATATAATTATTATATAAAAGTATTTAGATAATAAAAAAGTTTGAAATTAGTAGATTTATAGTAATTTAGTCTTTCTAATTATAAAAAAATATTTTATTCCAATTTCAAATAATTAATTAAACTAGAATAAATAAGAATAATATACTAATATAAAAAAAACTAAAAGCCGTGCCTTTTTCTAAGAAATTAATTTATAGGGAATTTTGATTTTAATTATTTGTTCAAAAATATAGAAAAATATGCTATTTACTTATTAATAAATATTATATATTACAAATTTACACAAAAAATTAATCAATTAAATAATAAGCTTTTAAAAAGAACTAATATAAACAAAATAAACTAAAATGTCAATAAGACATACGATAAATAGAAATTATAGAAGAAAAAAAGCAACATTTCTTCTTTATTTTATGCTAAATTTACTTATTATATCTTCAGTAAAAGGTCTGTATTGTTTAATCCCTTTTGGAAATCAGTAAGACCAATAAATTTAGCTTGACGAATGCATGAATAAGTTAGAATATATGGATACAAGATTAGAAGTGAAGATGAATTCGCTCTATAACTTTTCTTTGGAAAAATTAGGATAAACTTTAAAATTAAATCCGCAATTAGTTAAAATAGATTTATAATTCCACAAAAATAGAATTCAAGATATATCGCCACTAAGCGGGGCATTTTCGCAAATGTCAGAACTAAAAATATTAAATTTAGATTTTGCTTCCAATTATATAAAAAAATTGTTTGAAACAAAAAACATGTTCGAAAAATGCAAAAACACTTTGAAGCATTTGTCAATGAATTTCGACGCAAACGATTTAACAGAATTCAATCTTGAGGGAAGTGGACTAAATGATCTTACCCAACTCGTAACCCTATAAATTTCAGCGAGCTACAACAAAATTAAATTACTGAATTTGAACAATTCTATTAAAAATATGCCTTCTTTAGAATCCATAGACTTGAGATTTAGCGATAACGAATTACAGTTACTTTAACTCCCCGAGTTGAAAGACATTAAAAATGGGATCCTTTACTCTATTTACCTTGATTTTAGTCAGAATCCCTTCTAAGACATTGAAAGTCTCTCTGTTTGTTTCAGTAAATTGTCCAACTTAAAGAAATTAACTTTGATACTTGACGAAATAGGAGAGTTTAATAAAATCATTGTGAATAATGAATTATTGGATGGTAATGAAAAAAACTCTTCTCTTATTTAATTTACTAAACTATCACATATGTTTGAATCAATGAATGAACTTTAGATTCTTTTTTTATTGATTGGTTCTGAAAAAATCCATCTACAATGGCTTAATTAAGCTCTGAAACCCCTCTCGAACCTCAAACGCTTAACTCTGTATTATTGTAAATATGAATAACAATAAAATTATTTTTCTATTTATTAAAAATAAAATCCTTATAAATAGATCACACTTCGTATAGAAAATTCTAATAACCCTATATATCAAATGAGAATATATAATCATATTTGCCGACAATGTTTTAAGGAATGAAATAATTAGAATATTTCGAATTTTCTTTGAATCTGGGAAATATATCAGAATAAGATGGGAAAGAATTTCTCTAGTCCATTCCATTGCCTAAAACCCTTAAATATTTGATATTAGATTTTTCAGATAACAGTTTGCACAATTTAGGCGGAGCGAAAGAATTTCTTAAGCCTCTTAGCTCTCTTAAACTCGAGGTTTTCAGCCTTTCTTTAAAAAACAATCCTTTAAAAAATCTAAAAAATGTAGGATAAATACTTTACTATCTTAATAATGTGAAACAGATAAGTTTAAATATTTCAGGAGCTTTACTACATAGTATTTAACCTTTAAAATATGCTTTAAAAATACCAAAGGAGTTATTGGATTAAATTTAAATATTTCATCTCAATTAGATTTCAATGTTACCCCTATGAATTTAGCCCTTCATTCTTTAAAAAAATAGGATCTAAAGCAACTAAATATTATAGTAGAAATCGAAAGTACAGCTTCTTTATGGGTCCTTTCTGACCCTTCTTTTTCTCAAAAGAAAAGATATATTTTCTCATACAAATCCACCTCGCATTTTAAAAAAGATAATGCATAATTAACAGTTTAACATATTTCAGAGGAAAATTAAAACTCTTTGTGTGCCGATAAAGATATTGAACCAGGAAAAATATGTAAAAAATGCATTGCAGATATTTTGCTACCACCCAGTTGTTTAGATTCATGTTTTAAATTCGGACATTAATGCGAAAATGAATTTTTGATTTCAAATACGGCTGATGAAAATAGTTAAAAAGATGATTAAGAAGTCAGATAGTAAAGAGATCAGGATTTTAATACAAAAAATAATTCTAAAATTTCTTCTTTTACCTTTGCGATTATATTATTTCTAACTGCTGGGATATCAATAAGTATCACAGCACTCGGAATTGCATATTGTGTTAAATAAAGAAGATAAAATTCTAATAATTCGCAGAACATATAAGATTAAAATAATGTTATGGATTATTAAGATTTAAATACAAAGTATCAGTAATATTATTCACTTTGAAATAGTTTATATATTGGTGAAATAGAATTTTATTCAATTTTAATTTATTTATATTACTAATTTATATTAATTTAATAAATTTATAAGTAATTTAATTGTTTTCTTATAGTAAATAGTATTTATTAATGTACTTTATATATGCTTTAAATATATTAGTATAAATTACCAATACCAAATGATAATATATGCCATTTTTTATATTATAGTTTATGTATAAAATAAAAAAATAGTTGATATATTAAATAATTTTAATAATTTTTTCCTACACTTTATTATCATTATAGATATTCCTATTAGTTTTTAAGTAGCAAAACAGTCCTCGGCCATTTCTAATTTCTCTAAATACTAATGTATATGTTGGAACAAAAACCTAAACTTTAATATTATAACACAACATACTATCTACAATTGGAAAGTATTAGTCCATATAATGATAACTAATTACAACTAAAAATATTATATTAAAAGGGTTGATTAACAAAACTTATCTATTCATAAAAAATATTATATAATATATACATTTTTATAAACTTAATAAGAAAGTATGGTTTTCTCAATGATATGATATATGTTATGCTTTATTATTAAATCATAATTAAATTATTTTTTTAAATAAATAAACCAAGTTGAAAAAAATTTCTTAGTAAAGATAATTTGATTTTTAAATTAAAAATAATATTATTAATTTTTTTAGCTTTTAAATAAAAATATTTATCATTTGGAATATAAACTCTTCCTTACTATATTTAGTGTGTTCAACAAGAACAAACTTATTTGGATACTAGAAATAGGAATGGAAGTTATTTGAAATTAGTTTAATTTATAATATTCTAGAAATATAAAGCTAATATTAAAATCATATATACATTATATTAATTAAAATTTAAGAAATGAATTAATTTAAAAAAATTAAAAAATACTAATAAAAATTTTTGAAATCAATAATTCACTCAATATTTTAATACCTTACAAGTATTCTAGTTGTTTGTTTGCTTGCTTGCTTGCTTGTTTGTTTGTGTAGTTGCTTGTTTGTTTATATATATGCTTGTTTGTTTGTTTGCTTGCTTGCTTGTTTGCTTGTATATTTGCTTGTTTGTTTGTTTGTGTATATGCTTGTTTGTTTGCTTGCTTGCTTGCTTGTTTGCTTGTATATTTGCTTGTTTGTTTGTGTATATGCTTGCTTGTTTGTTTGTGTATATGCTTGCTTGTTTGTTTGTGTATATGCTTGCTTGTTTGTTTGTGTATATGCTTGCTTGCTTGCTTGTTTGTTTGCGTATATGCTTGTTTGTTTGTGTAATTGCTTGTTTGTTTGTATATATGCTTGTTTGTTTGTTTGTGTATATGCTTGTTTGTTTGTATATATGCTAGTTTGTTTGTTTGTGTATATGCTTGTTTTTTGAGTATTTATTTATTTTTTGTGTATTAGCTTGCTTGTTTGCTTTGTTTATATACTTATAGATTTCTTTTTTTTATTTATATAAAATACGTGAGGATGCAAATTTATTTTAGATTTATTCTAATTTTAATTATAATTCTAAGTTATCATTCAGATACGAATTTAGAATTTTGCTGAGTTTAATTTTGAGTTGGATTATTTTTATCTTTACTTTTTTTATCTTGCCAAAAAAAGTAAAAGAATTTGATTTATATAAATTAACAATTTAATTTATAATATTGATAAATGAATACAAAAAATTAAAAAGATTACGCATTTATAGTTTTTAAATCCACTACAAATCATTAATGCCAGATTAAAATGATTTTAATAAAATAGCATGATATAAAGGTAGGTAGAAGAAAAAACAAATTTGATGACGAGACGTACAAAGAACTGAAGATATAATGGGAACAGACCAACAAAGAAGACATTGAGTTAGAGAGAAATAAAAAACCGAAAGAAATTCCACAATTAGACAAAAAAATTGGAGATTACACTTCCAAATTAAGCAGTCAATCCCCTATCATTTTTCTTGAAATAAACTGTAAAATTGCTAAAAATTATTAAACATATTAATACAAATGATATATATAGGGGATATACTAATATCCCCCATATATACCCATGATACCTTTTTTCAAATATATAATAAAATAAATAAATATGGAAAACACTAATTCTGATATAAAATAGTTAGAAACCATACTAGAATCATAAAAATCTTTTAATTCATAAGCTTCTATGAATGAAGATGGTATTAGTAATTTTAGATTGGTTTAATCTTTAGTAACAACATAGGAATTATATGGAAGAAACATTATTAAAAAAATTGATATGAATTAATTATTTTTATTATCAAATGATTATATATTAAACAATAATATAAACTATATTTTAGATTTTATTTTATATTGGAATTCTAAAGGGATAAAAAAGAATATTTTATCTTTTTCTACATCAAAAATTACTTTCTATACAATATTATGAATGTTACTTAGAAAAGAATTCCAAATATTAAAACTTATTTGTCCCAAATTAAATTTATTGCCGCTATGAACTACACATGATTTAGTTTGTAATTATTGCAGCAAAAATAATTTTAAAATTAGCAATTCCATATTAATTGATGAAAGCCTTAGTTTAGAGAGGTATCTTAACTCATATATTGTTTTCATTGTTTTTTATGCTTGATTTGCATTTCTATGTATATACAAGAATTTTTATTTTACTATCTGTCCCCAAATATATATGAAAATTATTCTCTAAATATATTTAAATTTATACAACAAGTTATAAATAGGATACTTATATATAATAGGATTATCCTCATTTCTAACTTTAAAATTATAAAAATTATTGGAATTATTAATTTTCTTATATATAACATTTTCATTTGAGTTTTAGTTTCTTCTTCATAGGATTTGATTTTCTTGAAGGATTGTTCAATGGCGTTGGCTACCTGATGTACTTTGGATTTTATGAATTGTCATAATTAAGTTCTATTCCTTTCTAGTGTTATACTGACATTTCATTGGTGATATGTATTAGGTGTTAAATTCCCTACTCACAGTCTGATTAGCAGTCTAGGAGAGCTGCAGTTCATGAAATAGTATGTCATGTCTTCAATTTAGTCTTCTGTTACTTCTTCATTGAGTTCTATTTAGTATTCCGCCATGTTTTGTTCTAGTTTTAGGGATAATTCCATTTTGAAATGACATGTAGGGGGTTTTTTTTATTTAATAATTAAAATTAGATCTAAATAATAAATAAAATTAACATATTTTCTAAGAAAACATCATAATCACTAAGGATTTTAGTTAAAATGAATAGCTACACAAATAAAAACTAAAACCATGGGAAAGACAAAAGGTCTGATTTTTTTCGCGCTGAGAGAAGTTAAATGTTATAAAGAAAGTAAAAGATAGAAAAAAAGAAAATTAAATATATTTTCTTTTTTTCTATCTTTTACTTTCTTCATATTTAACTTCTTTATAATACTATATGAAAGAAGCATTTTAATATAAATTTTATCCAGAAAAACCCTTTGCTTATTTTCATTTTCAAAACTGACTTATATTTTATTACTCCTAATAATATTATATATATTTTTTGAGTGAAGTAGGTCACACATGTTGCTTACAAAATTTTAAATAATGATGCTTCCAATATGGATTTTATGAAGTCATTATACAGTCTGACATTATTATATAAAATTTTCCAATATTACCCAAAGAAAATTAAAATTATAGAAAATTACCTAATAGATTTTATTAGGTAGAAATATATAAAAAAAGGTTTTATTTATATTTTTGCTCTAAGATAAGAAAAATCACAATTAAGGGCAGTTTCCCAATTCTATAATTCTAAAAAAACAAATTTATAATATGAATCGTTAAAATAGTGATTTTATTGGTTTTATATTAGTAATATTTATGAATCGAAAATGGGTTAAAAAAACCAAAAATACTTTAATTTATATATGATTTTATATAAGCTTAAAACAATTAAAAAAAATAATCAATATTGTCCAATGAACTTAAAAAAATAATATCACTGAAATATGTACTATATATTCAGTAGTAAAAAATGAAAACTAATATAGTAAAACTCTTTAGCGTTGAAGGATTTAAAAATTGGTTCCGATTAAAGGGATGAAGCCTAATAGTATTTTTATTTTACGATGTCCAATATAGAATAAAATTTGAAACACCCAAAATTATATAATAATAATAAAAATAAAATAATATGATATAATATATCACTAAAATAGAAATAAAAATAAATTTCAAAAATATAATATAAAAATTAATAATCTATTAATAGTATGAGTATCTTAATACATAATTAATTTTGTCTTAATATTTGAATAAGTTAAATCTTATTTAATGCGATCTTTTTCAAAATCACATAATTAATTCCCATGTGTAATCCATTTATAACTGAAGGCTGGTTGATTCCTCAAGATCTCTCGGTATTGGAGATAGCATAAATTAAAATGTATATTTCATTCTATAGATATTTATACTATCAGGTTTCCTGGTTTCTATGGCCTCATAGATATATCATTAGATTTATTGGAGATAGCAAGGTTTTCACTACCGTCTTATTTATAAATATTAATTCTCAAAGAAACTGTACGGTAGGATCCTACCCTCTATACTCCTAATATATAATGTAATTTTATAATGTTTTAATTGGATTGAGAGAGCGATAAATAAAATTATTTTAGATAAATATCTAAAAAATAAGAATTTTATAATTTGTTATTGAGAGATAAATGTTATAGTAAATAATTATACCATATATAAATAATCACTAATTTTATTGAAATAAATAAAATTATATATCTAATTTATTGAAGTATTTAAATATTGCAAAGTTACAAAAAAATTTTGGAATTAATTTATTTCAAATCTGGCCCCATTTTCTTAATAATTTAAAATTGTGAGCAATTGTTTAATTTTACTATTAATTGTTGAGAATTCAAGCTAATTTTTTAAATGATTACATAGTATTTGATTTAGTGTATTTTTATATTGATTATAACCATATCCTTAATATAATAAATAATATATACTATACGTTAATATTAGATATTTCAATGTCACAAATATTGATTTAATAAATATTAATTGTGTTTTTTTACTTATATAAAACTTTAATTTTATTTTGAATAAAATCATAAAACAAAAAAAATAAAAATAAAATAATCATATTTTCATAATAATAATATTTTTATTTCCTAAAAAATTACTTTAATTTATAAAACTACTTTATAAATATGATTTTTATGATCGTTATAGGAGGATCTAAAGATATATATGATAGAAAAATTATGTTTAAGAAGTGTAAAAAATAATAGTTTATTGCTCTAAGAAAATCAAATTTGAAAAAGCTATTTAGAAAAGAAATTTTGTAAGAAATATATAGTTTTTAACCTATCAATATATTTGTAAGCGACATATTTAAGTCTGTGTAAACTCATCCAACCATTTCTCCGATAAATATACAACATTAATTAACATTAGAATAATAAATTAATGCTTTGAAAAGAAAGTCTTAGTTTTAGCTTGAAGTTCCTTTAAAATAAAAAATAACAATGGGGAGTTTCTTTGTTCAGACGTAAGTTATTTTATTATATTACTTTCTTTGTTTAAATATAATTAAATATATATTTTTTGTAGTTTTGTAGTTTTAAAAGAGATCATTTTAATTCATAAATTGTGATATTAGAATAGGAGTTTAATTTATAATAATTGAAATAATGTTAGTCCAATTAATAAAATAATCAAAAGAAAATATATAAAAATAATTAATTTCAACTATTTAATAATTAGAATATGCAATTTTAATTTCTGCAGGAAAATGAGAAATTAGTTTAGAGAAAAAAATCTAAATTATATAAGAAGTAAGTTAATAATAGTATATAGAATTTTCACAAAAAAATATGCTAAATACAGCATTTAATATATCCAGACAAATTTTTAAATCCTAAAAAAAATTATTTGCTTAGAATTGGTATAGAATTATATTAGATTTAATATATATATAGATTATAATTATTTTATATTGTAATTTTATTCTTGAAAATAGGTCTTGCAGTAAAATGAAGATTGTTTAAACCATGAAACTGTGGAATATGGAGAGATAGAGAATCCACAATTTAAGTTAATAAGTGCGTTAATGCATTTAAAAAGGTAGATTATGCTTTATTTTCAAATGCCAAAAGTGAAAATGTGAGTATTTATTTGCAAGAATTGCAAGGTGTGATACACTACAGTTAAGAATATCTTATTTAACGCTTCAGAAGTTTTGGAAATTCAGCGTATAAGCGACTGGCAGATGAAATGGAGAGGTTCGAGAAGCATTTTTAAAGAACTATTCAACAGATGTAGAAGAATCAATATTTGTAATAGAAACATTAAAGAATCGTTTCAATGAAGGAAAACTAAGAAATTGTGGAAAATATCTTCAAATTTCATTAGGGAAAACCGACAGTTATTTTCTAGACAAGTTATAAGGAAGGGAAGGAGAATGTACTTTTTGATTTGGATTCTGTTCACTATAATGGATAGTATTTGAAGCAGATTGGATGGGAGTCGCATTAGTTTATGATGGAGGCGATGAAGCGAGGGAAGATTGTGGAAACGTTTTATCCGAACAATTAGTTGGGGCATTTGTGGAAGTGGATTGATGGAATGAATACTATTTTTGATGGAAACCATGGAAATAGAATGATACAAGAGTAGGAACTCAAAGAAGCTAATGAGGGTAATTTTTAAAATTAAAATTACTACTAGAATGTGAAATGGCAGTACGGATGCAATTTTAATTTTAAAACGAATGAGATATAACACATGTAGTTTGTCAGGGAATTCTTCTATTATAAAAATTCTCATTTATACATAATTTTGGTGTAAAAACAATGATAATGCAATTATAAAAATGATTTAATATAACAACAAATCATACTTATTTTTTTAAATTTCAATATTAATTTTATTTAAATTTATAATATTTTATATTTAGTATTGAATTTTATAAAAATTATTTAATAGTTTTAGTTCATTTTTTATATATTTTACTATAAACATATCAAATGGAAATTTAATTAGAGTTAATTGTTAAAAAAAAGAAATCTTATAGGTAAAAAAGAACATAATTATATATACAAAATAATTATTTTTATATTATTTGTATTATAAATCGATAAGTTAGTATGAATTTATAATTAATATAATAGCATGTAAAATAACTCAAACACTTTCATTTATTTAATGATGATCTTCTGGGCTTTTATACTATAATAGGACTTAAAACTATCCTTTGTTCCTTGTCTAATTAGTTAAATTCGACAAAAGAGCCCTACCTTTGAAGATCGATTTTGCCTAGAGCTTATTTTTAGACATCATTCAAATATTCCTCTTCAATGAATGAGCCTCTCCTGCTGCTTCCTTTCACAGTTGAAGAATGTTAAGAAGGCAATTTTTAGATTTTGGGGCTATCAACATCAACATCAACATCATCATCATCATCATCATCACCATCACTGCTATAATAGTCACTAAATTTCCTGTTTCTTATCCCTCCTTGATTTTACTACACTTGAGGCTTGCATTATATCTAACTTATTTGTTTTTTATTTTCCTCATCACTATCGTCATTATCATCCACACAACTATCGTCTGAGAGCTAATACTTGCCGTCTTCATAGTCCTGCATCATGTTTTTCTGGTTATCATCCCAGTCTTCTAAGTTGCACATACTGGCTTGTCTTTGCACATGGTCTTTCTTTTTTTTGAGGAAAAATCCTTTCTTTTTTTCGAAGACCTACGGCTGACAGGCTTCTTTACACTTGATGATGTCATTCTTTATGAACACAACGGCATTGTTTGCCTAAAAGGGACAGGCTTCGATTTCTTTTAAGAAATCATCCAAAAGTTGTGTAGCCTCTTTGTACTATCCCTTTTTCGAAATTTCGCATGCTCTGCCGATAATGTCTCCTCCTTTGGCTCGCAAATAGTTGGCTTCGAACCTTTCGTTGACTAATTGGTTTTGGGCGTCGAATTTCTCGTTGTGGTTGAAGAATTAGATTTCCAAAAACGATTCAATAGAGAAGTTTGCCTTCTAGCCCTCTATTTCAGCCCCCTTCAGGAGACAGGAAAGGACATTTTGCTTCTTTTATTCGTCTTTTAAAATCTTTTTGCTGCCTTATTTGGGGAACTCTATTTCAAAAATGTACTCCTTTTTGTTGCTCTGCACCAAATGCGGGATGTGAATGATGTAGTCGGAATCCCATACCTATTCGTCTCCGTAGTACTTCTTAATGGAGCCATTCTTCTTTTGCTACAGCTGAATTTGCACCTTTTCAGCCAAAACTGTTAGCAGTCCACTTAAGGATAAAATAAACCATTCGCTGACTTTTTTCAGGTTTTCGATGAAGTAAAAGTTCCCTTCTTTCATGTCTTTGAAAAAATGAATAAAAAACATGAAATTATGTAAAAATAATAATATTTGTTTACTTGCTATTCTTAGCAATACTTCAGAGTCGTGGTCATTCCCGTATCCATAGGTGTTAATGGTGAATTGTTGGTCCATTTTGTAATGTTTGACGAGGGTTTCGATTTTGCTTACCACTCTATTTCCTAAGTTGTCTTATCCGTCACTTAGTAAGAACATGCCTATAGGTAAATTAATGAAAAATTTAAAACAAAGCTTAGTTAATATTTAAGGGCTATTTACAAGAAACTGGATTTCTGTGTTTTCTATTTTACAGCATCCAAAGTCCATGCTCTACTCCATCAGAGGTATTGGTAGACCCCCTTCCCTAAATTTTTTGAATTGCCTTTTTTAACTCTACTTTATTTTAATCATTGTTTCTTAAGAAGGGTGTTTCTATTACTGCGTTCGTGTCGTAACTAATTAGGCAAATTCTGTCATTTTCATTGAGGATTTTTAACAAATATTTTAAACTCTTTCTGACAAGTTACGCCTTTTATCCTGCCATTGAACCACTATTCGTTAAATGTAATTATTAATTTAGTAGATTTTTTAATTATAAAAGGGCAAATTTTACCTGTTATCTATCACACAAACCAAGTCAATGGGGGGCCTGTTTGTTTGATCAGTGTTTTTGGTTTCCAATTAAATCATAACTGGCAAAACAGTAGAAGATTTTTCTGAAAGTTGGACTGTGTGATATCTTGGTACCAGTTTTAAATCAATCAAATCTTTTACGTCATTTTGATTCAAAGTTTCTTAATTTTATTTAACATTTTCTTTATACACCTCTATTTTATCTTCTCGGTTTACGAAGCTCTGGATTTTGTCTCTGTTGATTCCAGGAGTAAACTTTTCTTATTCAATTTTTTGTTAATTATTGAATTGTTGCACTTGTTTTTTATTTTATTTTATTTGGATTACGATTCTCCCATATTAATTTAAGAAAGTATATTTTTGTTAATTATTGTTTTTTATTTTTTTGTTATTAATTTTTGTTATTTTTTTTTGCTTAATTACATTTATTGATAAGAAGAAAATATAAGTTGTTTTGTGGACTAATTGTAATAGCCATTAATAAAAACAAAAATATTCAGAAATCTTCAGACTCAGAATTGAATTTCTTCCTAACTATTTCTGATGGAAATTGTTACTAATACTACTCTTTATCTGTCATAATTTTAAGAGTTTAATGAAGTAATGATTAAGGCAGGTATCGTTGTTTGGTAATTTCAAATATATATTCCATCAAAATAAATAAATAAAGTATACATTTTAATTTTCAATTACATTTTAAATTATTTTTACTGATATTGGATATATATGTAAATATTATTTAATTTAAATCAGATTTTAATAAGATATTGTTCTATTTGGTTTTAAAATGAATATTACTCAATTAATAAAAACCATTATATTTAAAAACAATTATATTTTTATTCTTAAATAAATAATTTAAAATGTTTTTATATTGTGATAATATTTATTTTTATATAGAAGCAAAGTTATCATTATTATTTTATTTTTACAATAAAAATATAAGAAGTTTATTTTTAATTGAAAGTATTTAAAGGGGAGTTTAAGTTAAGCTTTAAAATTATATTCGGAAGTTTATATTCTAATATATGAAACAATTGGATGTGAAAATATCAGTGAATTTAAATAAATATTTAAAAACTCTATGATTCTTTTATTAAAAGTTATAAATGAAAACTATTAAATTCAATAGTCCCATAGAAAAAGGAACTCAAATTTGAGAGTTTGGTAGTTAAAAAGAAAGAAAATAAACATTAGCCTATCGTTATTATAATATTTCTTTATTAACTAATGAATGTGCAATATTTATTAAACAATAAAGTGCTATTTAATTGAACTGAAATCTAAATAATTTAATACTAGAATTAATAAACTTGTTCACAAAAATAAATAAATTAAAATAAATACACCTTGAATATTAAAAGAATAAATAAACCAACAGCTAAATTAGCCTTGAGTTTTCTAAAAATAATAAAAAGCGATAAATCTTTTTAGCAAGGCTACTACTACAAAGAAATGATAGGCGAGTAAAAAGAATAACAAGTGGATATTTAGGATAGCCATTAAGAAAAATAGTCACTCAAAATTCAGCAAGTAAGAAGCAAAATATTAAACATTTTAATTTATTTCATTTTAATAATAATTTTATTTTCCATATAACAGAGTATCATTGACATTTTGACGAGAGAACCCTATGAAAGAAACACCAAAGAAATACTAAAAATTTCCCATTTTACACGAAATATCCCCCTTTTCCGCGACTTATTGAAATCAGAAAAGCAACGATAAATAAATTTCGAGCTAATGCGAGTAATGCGCTATGAATTTCACGAAGCCGGCGTTACGTTGTTTCGAACAAGTATGCAAAAAATATTTAGTTTTTAATTAAAACTATTTCTGCAATTTATTTAAAAGAAGTGAAATTTTTATATTTAAGATGACATGGGAGATAAAATGTATGTAATAATGGAAGGAGAAATCGAATTATTAGTCGCAGAAAACGATAATACTGAAAAGTAACAAAAACAGTTATAACAATAACACGATTATTTGCAATAGAAAAAGAAGAGGAAGTATACTGTGGACAATTTTACGCAGACGAAATTGAAAACATTGAAAATCTTAGGCAAGGGCGACTTTTTCGGAGAAGTTGCCTTATAAAATTAAGAAAATTTACGTACAGCAACTGTAAAAAAACAAAATCAAATAATAATTATTTTAATTAAAGAAAAATATTAATTTTATAAGGCTATTTGCAGATTGAATTGCCATTTAGCAATAGTACAAAAAAGAGATTATGATGGTATTCTAAAAACGTATCAAAATGAAGAACTCGATAAAGCAATCTCAGAATTCGCATAGCTGGAAGTATTTCGAGGCTGGGAAAGGTACCAAGTTCGGAATGTGTATCAAAATAGTTATAAAAAGCAGTATTGCCTCAACGAATTCGTTTTTAAAGAAGGTAGTTCTTCACCTGAAGGAGTGTATGTTGTTTTAAAAGGAGAGTTCAAAGTAAGTAAGCTAAATTAGATTTTAATTATTTAAAAAATCAAAATATTTTTATTGTTTTTTATTTTAATTGTATATTCAGATTGTGAAAAGTGTAAATTTATAAGATAAAAATCGAAATTCTGAAGTTTTTATGAATCCCAATTTAGAACACTCAATATTAATAAAGCAAAATTAACCAAATGGTTAAGTATCTTTGGGAAAAGAAGAAGACGAATCGCTGCTGCTAAAAAAAATAAAAAGCCTCACATAAAGCAGTTTGATGTAAAAGGATTACAGAATTTAAATTAAATTATGAAAACTATAAATGAAAATCATTTTTTATTAAAAGTTAGCTATTTTGAGACCATTTAAGTTTTTCGGCTTTGAAGATTTTTGAATTGCTACAATTTTGAGGGCAGCTAAAATCAATGCGAAATTCAATTGCAAAATAAAAGCGACAACAAAAATAATAATAGTGGTGTAACTCATCCTCCTGTGAGATAATTCAGCGTTAAATGTTGCTAAAATGAGGGAGTGATTATGTTTATATAGAAGCGAGTTTTTCTGAACATTTTCCTCAACAATGAAAACTCGAGACAGTTTTTCGAATGGCAGATGAAGATGCATGAATAGACGATGCAATAACGAATTTCAGAAATTCTAAATATCGCTCAAAAGCCGCATTGGCAGTAGTTTCTTGGGAAAACTGCTTAACCAAATGATTGTTTTCAAAAAAGTGCAGGAAACAAGGTAAAATTAGATGTCAATTATTATTTTCTAAATGATGAAAAATTCGAACAAAACGTTGCCAATCTTTTGAATGGCAGGCGCTAGCAGGAAATACAAAGTAGTTAAGTGAAAAAATTAGAAAAAAGTGACAATCTGCGCAACAATTGTAGGAACAGCGATTAATTTAAAAAGAGAAGATGCAAAATAAAGAAAAAATAAGGAAAAAATTCATAAAAAACTGAAAAATAAAATGAAGTGACTCTAAATTTTTCTGTACATCAAAAATAGGATTTAAAAGACTATGTATTAGAAGAAGGAGAAGAAGAAAATTAATAATAACAATAAGCCCAAAAATCACAGGAAAACAATTTATTTATACCTCATTTTTCATTTATTCGAGCTGATGAAAACCAACCAACTAATAGTATAAGTGACTCCCATCGTAGTTTTTCGAAAAAGGGACAAAAAACGAGCACCGCAATCAAAAACAACGATAACTATAATTTTAATGGCTAATTTTCTTTGTTGAAAATGATTTTACAAAAAGTAGCTAATTTGGAAGGCGAAAAAGGAGAATGTGAAGGCGAAGCAAATTCTTCGTTTTTTTAAGCAGAAAGATAAGTGACAGTAGCAAAAAATGAAGAATAAGAAGAAGAAGAAGTGGAAACTGCTAAAAGTTCAAGATCTTTTTCTAATATGCTTCAAAATAAATAAAGAAATGGAAAGAAAAATAAGGCTAAATCTTCGGAAAGTCATTAATAAAGCTTGAAAAATTTGCAAGCAAAATAGCAGGAGTGTTAAGATGATTTTTCGCTGGACCACCAACAAAAATTGACACAAGAAGAAAGAAAGCGACAATATTACACCAAAGTGGTGCAATACTACAAATCGGCTTCTGCGTTTGCCAGCAATGCGAGAAGACGGTGCGCAAACAAGGAGTCGAATTCGCAATAGATTTATGAAAAATTGCAGCGATTTAAAATAGATCACTTTTACAACCCGGCAAGTGAAGGGAAAAATCAATTCTTTAGCGATAACGATAGCACCAACCCCAATTTCAATATACGCGACATGTTTTCCTACGGAAACGAAGAAAGTGAGTAAAAAAAGCAGGGGAAAAGTTTGAGAAAGGCCAATTTGAACTCTAGAAAACAGGAAATTTTAAATCGTCCACTGAGTTTGCAAAATAGTCCGCAGAAGAATGAGACCTTCGTTGATCGTTCTCCTTCGCCTAAAAATGCCCACAAGAGGAATTTACTTCAAAAAGTGAAACAACTGAAATCTATTACTTCCGTTAAGCCTTTGTTTAATGGGAAGCTCAAACTGAATACTATAGACTTTTCAGATTTTCTACGCAATGATTAAGGAACTAAAAATGGAGATGATAAATTATATGACTGTAGTAGTAGTAGTGGTAACACTGGGTAGGGCGAAATTGAATAATTGAAACAAAATATTTTAACAATCAACAACAACGAATCAACCGATAAATGTAATACTAACAATAGCTATTTCTTCACCAATTGCAACAGTCTTTTGAAGCCGAGAAATGCGCTTTCTCCTCTTCCTCCTCAGCAGCAGCAACAGCAATAACAAGAATAAGGCGAAATAATCAATGCATCGAATATTTGGAAACAAAAATAAGGTGAATATTGGAAAAATCGAAATTAGAAATTACTTGCGACTTAATTTTCAGGAAGTTATAATGATAACAGTATATCCCCCGAGAAGAACAAAAGTCCTTAAAAAATGAAAATGAAAAATCAAAATGATCACAGGATTCAACGGTGTATGAGCGCCAATAACGAATGGCGAAGAAAAAATAAAAGCAATTTCAATCCGAAATCAGAGTTAAAAAGCCAAATCATAGACACCTTCTTACAAAATGGTTTTCAAAGCGTTAAAAAGAAAATTTTTGAAATCGAAAATGTGTAAAAAAAAAGCATCCCCCTCTCCCAAACCACCAAATAATTGCTTGAAAAACGTCTGTTAATACGAAATCCGTTTAGTGTCAACTACCAGCGCGCAATTTCTGCCCGTTTTTAACACCAAAATCAAGTTTCTAATGAAGTTTAAAAATAAAATTAAAACCTACCGAAAGATGAGCAAGAAAGGGAACAAGAGGAAGAGGAAAAAGAATAATTGTAAAGTAAAATTTTGTTTAAATAGCAAGCAGTATTGGCTTTGCTGAAAGACAGAGATACAAATTAAAATTTACTCGAAGTTCAAAAAAATGGTGGGAAAATGAGTTTGAGGCACAAGGAAAAATAGCCAAAAGAAAACTAATCGCATTAATATCATTAACTGAATAAAACAGAAGCGAAAGAGCAGAAAATACTGTCTTCTTCTTTTAACACTGCTTCTACAACTTCTAACAATTGTGCTTTTGGAAATATGCAATAGTGGAAACAAAACAAGTAAAGTGCAGTTAAAAATGATGAATCGTACGTATATGGAAACACAAGTTAGTAGTAGGGGGATTAAATTAACAAAACCTCAGTGTAAAATAACTCAATTAAACTGTTAATTTCTCTGAATTTACTCAACAGCAATAGCATCTAAAATTTAATTTAAAAAAACAAACGAACTAGGATTTAGCAACATAAACTGCGTTTAGTCGATGCCAATCTTAAGAATTATCATAAAAGAAGAGTGGACGTTCGCTTATGAATAACAACAATTCTTAGAGTAGCATTTATAAAAGATCTTTTAATTTAATATACAATAAATTTGTGCATGTGCAATAGCAAAATAAGTAGAGTGGAAGTTTTAAATATGATATGTAATAGTGCTAATATAAAATTTGAATTAAAAACCATTTTTCCTTTATACTGATCTTACTTTTATTATTTTATTAAAAATATAAACTATATATATATAAACATATCTAATTTTTTTAGATAGCTAGCTAGTTCCGATAAGGTATATAATTATCGTTTTTAAATTTAAAAAATCACTATAAAATTCAAACTTGCAAAAAAATAAATAATTATTATTTTGAATTATATGAAAAATTTTTATAATCCATTTATTATGTAAAAGATTAGTATAAAATATAATATATATTGTTTAAACTTAAATCAGAATCATTAATTAGGTAAACAAATTTAAGCAGTTAAAATATATATATATTAATTAACTAAATATTTCCAATTATTATATAAATATTATTAAATATATCAAAATATAAAATGAAATAAATATATTATTAATTCATACTGGTATATTTTAATATTTACAACTTTTTCTTCCAATAATGAGATAATCTAAATAGAAATGCTGACACCTGTTTGACTCCAGTACGGTAATATAATTTATGAAATTAATTTGTTTTTATCAATAATTTATAGCAAATCTTGAAAATCTTGAAACTTATCCATGTTCTTAGCTATTATCTTCTATCATATTTAAAAAATAATAAAAATATAATTTGAAAAAAAATTAAATTTACTTTTTTTATCATGATATTCTCCACTAGTGCTTTCTGCTGGAGAAGAATCATTAGACAAATCATAAGTAGAATTCGTTTTCTATCGAAGAAGTTATCTTCGCTTAAGTCTAACCTAACTCTTAGAATTTGTCGACTATAAGGGTAGGTGGGGGTATTTTGAAGATCTATGAGAAAATATGCTCTCATTAAGACTGCTATTATTATTATTGTTAAAATTGAAATGGTTAGAATTATTATTTCCATTTTTTTTAAATAAGAAGTGGATTCAGAGGGAGAAAACTCCAAATCTTGTTCCTAATAGATACTAATGGAATTTTTTTTATCTATTATTTTTGGATTATTGTTATTTTAAATTTGGGACTTTTTGGCTGTTTTTTTTAATTTTTTTCTTTTATATCTGACAACCAGCACAAGAACCAAAATGATAAAAAGCGCAATTGCTCCTAAAATAATTAGGAAAATAATTTGATTTTCGTCATATTAAGTTTTCATTTCTTCGAAAAAGGACCTGGTTTTCACTTCTTGTTTTTTTAAGTTATTTTAACTATCATTACTTTTGTTGTCTTCATCATTATCATTATCATCATTATCATTATCACCATTATCATTATTATTATTAGTTTTTGGTCTTTAGTATTCACCTAATCATTTTATTGTTATTTTTTTAAAAATTCCAAATCAAAAACGTCAATTTCTATATTCGTTTCTACAAAAGAGGTTTAATATGCACCATTATTTCTATTTTTAAATTCGTCCTTCGCCAAAATTGGAATCTAAACAGAGTGCTTCAAAGTGGAATCCTATTATGAAAATGTATTTTCTGAAAAATCTGCAAAAATTTGTTATTTTTCTCCATCAAAGTGCAGCCACTTAGGCATCATTGATTAGCTTTTAATTTCAAAAATGATTGGGTCTCCGTCTTCATCAAAAATGAACTACGAATGTGACGAAAATTAGAAAATTAATACTGTTTTCTAATCTTTTTAGTAGGGAATTTGCACTTTAGGAAAGGGCTTTACAAGGCGGGGAGGTCGATTTTGGACTTCCAAATTGAGTGTTTCAACTGAGCGATCGATTCCATCAGTCACAGAAATGGGAATACTATAAAGACCTTAATCCCCAGCGACTGGCTGCAGGATTATACTTTTATTTTCTTCAACGAATGCGAAAGGAAATTTGGAGCTGCTTTCGGGGATCGAAACTGCTGAAAAATCTTTTTCAATGTCATTTATAGTAAAATTGATTAATGATTTGCCGTTTGGAAAGACAGAAATAGTTTCATTGATATTTATATTGTCAAATTCTAAAGCAGGGGCGATATTTCGCACTTACAATCGAAGAATAAATTCAGGGTTTGCATCGTTTAATTTTATTTTAATTTCAAAAGGACTTAGTTCTCTAGCGAGCGCAGTTGGTCTTCCTTTGAGTGTCCGTTGCTCTTCATCAAAATGTAGCCAATCAGGAACATCAAACAGGTTTAATTTTACTGTATTTATATCTGTTAGCTGAAACTATTGCACAGAGATTTAAAAATTTACCGCTGAATTGACAGATAAGGTTGAGGAATTTTCGTGTTAGCGTTCGAAAGCGGATTGGAAAAAATTCAAATAACTTTCTTTTGAGGGATTTTCAAATGAAGTTCTCAGAAAATTAGCAGTAAATCTCTGACAGACGAGGTTTTACTACGATGATTGAGCCCAGCAAATGAAGCTGCCTCCTGATTCTTTGTAGCTGGCGGCGGTTCCGAATACCTAATTCCCCTCAATTGAAGGATTGACTCGAAAATTTTAAGTGTATGAAATGCCGTCTCCGTCGAAAAATTCGGCAAAAATTCCTACTCCGTCCCCATCTCCATTGCCATTGTCGTCCAAACGATTTTAGTTGTTTTGACTCGGCTGTAAGTCATACGATATTTAAAAGCCTCCATTTCTCAAAGGCAGTGCATTCAGAAAAGCAAATGTGTTGTAAGTTCTCTGAAATACTTACTTCCTAGAACCAATTCGGTCTCCATTTCGATCGAACATTTGGAAAAACACTCCACGAAATTAGTAGTCAATGGGCTCGGCCCACACGGCAACAAATTGTTCCTGTTTTTGGAGGGCAATTGCCTAGGTTTCATAAATTTATCTCATATCATAATTGAAAAGACCACTCATATCCAACTCCTTTACAAGACCTTTTTCAACATCAAATATTCTGCCTCGCAACAAGCTATCATTCCTATTCGACCACACAATTCCAAATTGCTCATTATAAAACAGTGTCGAAACTCCCCAAAGTCGACTTTTAGTGCCCACTCCATCTCCATTGACTACTCTGTAAGAACTACTTTCAGTTATTGAGTTGTTTTCTTGGGAAATAACTGCGAAAAGGTATGAGATACTGTCTTATATATAAAAAGTAATCAATACTCTACTGTCACTGCCATTTACGATTCCCAAAGGCTGCATCACTGTTCTTACTATAGGGAAATTCAATTAGTTAAGTATTTGTTTTTCCTTAATTTGTTGACCAACCGAGTTGAATAAAAAAAGGGTCATGTACTCCGCAGCGAATCTTCTTATGTGAGATAATAGAAATTTGCCTCCTGAATTATCAAGACTTGTTATAGAATAACGATGGGGATTTACGAATAAATTTGCAGGCTATTAAAGTAAACTGCTTCCCTGCTAGTTATATATCAAACATCGTAAATAATTAGTTTCTTGTTCCAACTCGTATTCCTTTGTAACAAAAGTTATCAATATGTTTTCATTGTCTAGTGTGTCTATTTTCAGATTTTCAAGACCTGTTTAATGAGAATAGGCTTCAAATAAAGTGTCGGCTTATTGATTTTCTGTCTATCCCTGGTGTGATTTCTTGATATTAAGAAGTAAATATAGGCTTATTATTACTTAATAGGCTAGGATTTTCATATTTATATTTTTTTTTTTTTTTTTATATTAATATATTATAATATTATTACTAAATATTAATTGTAAAATGGTTAGATTTATACTGATTTTACTTGAAGGATGCTCTGATCATAAATTTACAGTACTTAATACCTTCTTATATTAATATTGCTGATTAATCAAAAATATCAATTTTTTTATTGTAATATGAGTTGAGAATAAACTATTTTCTAATAAATTCATTAAATCAATCACTTTTATTTCAATATATTAATTGGTTAGTTTGTATAAATTATAATTTTTAAATGTTAGAAAATAGATTAAAACAATTTTTTTAATACATATTTATAATACAACTTACTAATAAGTAATTAGTTAAACTAATATTAAATATAAAATAAACACTATAAAATAAGTACCTTACATCTCATAAAAAATATTATTAATTTCATTTTATTGATTTTCAAATAATTATACATATACAAAATTTTTTTTAAATATTTTTTTTAAATTTTTGTAAAAAATTACTTATTCTAGAAATGAAATAAATATAATTTCAAATTTAAATTTGAAAATTAAAAAATTGTATACTAAAGCTTATATAAGTTAGAAATTTCGAAGTCATTATTTACTTAAAAAGTTTAATAATTAACTAAGTAAAATAAAGTAAATAAGTTAATTCTTCCAACTATATAAAGTTTTTATTTTACTATGTAAATAAACCAGTAATAAGAGGAAAGAAATAGTAAATCTAACAAAAATAAGTGTTAAAGTAAAAACTTAGAAATCATCTTCTTAAATATTTATAAAAATATTATATAAAAGTAATTATAGAAGTTTATGTATTGTTGATATTTTAATTTTATTATAAAAATAACTTATGATTCATTTTAAAAATTAGGAATATCTTTATTATGATAAATAGATTAATTTTTAAAAATGGGTCTTCCAAAATTAAATTATAATTTTTGTTGTATTTTTATTTGTTGAAGTTTCTAATATAAAATTTAGATTAAACTAAACGATCAATTTATTGATTTATTAAAATTTAGTCCGATAAGTTTACTCTTTTTTAAATTACTTGCATTATTTTTAAATTTCTATCTTCTTTTATACTTATGTTTGTTATATAAATCTGGATTTTTATTAATTTTAATTTTATATCAACATATAATAATAAGATTAATTTTCATTTTATATAATAGGAAAGTAGGATTTGGGAGCAAAAGTTATGGGCTGACCAAAATTTGAATTTTTTGATTTTTCTAATAATCTTCTCTGTACATCCGTGAAATCGTGTGAAATTAATAATATATAAAAATTTATTGAAAATTAATTTAAACTAAAAAAGAAAATTTTTTAGCAAAAAAATGCATAAAATTATTTTTTAAATTCTATATAATTTTATTTTTATATAGAAATATTTTAATAAATAGTTTTTTATTTTATTTAAAACATGATTTTCAAAATTTTCATCATTGAAAAAGTTGTTGAGATTTTTAGGCATTTTTTTAGCAAAAAACAGGTTACGGTGTAAGGTAAATTCAAACGAGAAGTCAAAAAGGATGTACAGAGAAAATTATTAGAAAAATCGAAATATTCAAATTTTTGTCAGCTCATAACTTTTGCTCCCGAATCTTACTTTCCTATTATATCATTTCTGATATCAATTTTTGATTTCCTTTATTAGCTGAAATTTACTTGTATTTCTTTCTAGTAAATTGATTATTTTACAATCACATATTTGTATATTTAAAAATGAATAATAATACAATTTCATGTACTAAAATATTAAGTAGATGTTATATAGTCTGTTTCTATTTTTCTTGGCAATTTTTTAATTATAGGGTTTGAATAGTATTGGCATTATAAGATATAAATGTAAAATTATTGTTATGAAAAATCATTATACTTATTCATCTTTTATTAAGAGTAATTAAAAAGAATTATAAACTCTATTTTATTATGGAATTATAAAAAGTTGTTTTAATCAATCAATAATTTATAACAAAATTATTAATTTTTCACATAAATCTCTAAGCATTTAGAATTTACTCTCCATATATTAACTTATTTCATACTGGATATCTAAAAATTTAAAATCCTCTAATTATAAAATTTTTTATATAATTATATATTAAAAATAATAATGTTATTTTACAGCTTCATTGTTAATTTGAAACTTTTTACTCCAAAGTTTAACAATTTTACCAAAGAATTTATTTTCTAAAATAAACCGATTATATAGTATATAGAAACTATATAACTTTTGATTTCATGAATTGTGTGTTTTAATGTTTCCTGCTTTGTTTGTATTATTTTAATTATAAATATTTCATTAATAAGCTTAAATACATAATAATTTTGATATATATATATTTTATATCATATAATGTTAGCTTTTAAACAATATTGACACATTAATGAGGAATTTAACTGGTAAGGAATTTTTAATAAAATATTATTCTTATTCTAATCAAAAAATTATTTATTAAAATAAAACTATATTAAATATTTAAAACAAGGAATTTATTAAAAAATTAATAATTATAATTATTTATTCTTTTTTAATAATTTTAAATGTATAAGAGATTAAATATATAAAATATATTTAACAATCACTGAAGTATTATTAAAAAATTAGAATTTAATATTCATTCCCTAGTTTGAATTTCGTTATTATAATTGATTATAAATGAAATTAAAAATTATAATGTTTTTTCTGAAAAAGAAAAATAAAAGAGCAAACCTTAATAATAATTAAAAACAAAAATTATTCATAAAAAAATAAACTTAAATAAAAAAGTGTGAAAACATACAAAAAAATAAATATTTTCTTTAATAAATGATTTTAAATAATATCCTCCATAGTGTGGCTGTTTTGATCATGGTTAATTACTGTTGCTTCCTTACAGCACTCTGTGATAATATATACTTATTTCCTTGCTTTGAAAATTTTTCCACAAATGAAATTCCTTAAAATTTATCTTAGGCTTAAATAATAGAAAATAAAACATTAATACTTCTAGAACAACCTAATCCAGAATAAAATAGTTAAGAAAATTGCTAGCCATATAATATTTAAATTTTATTTGTTTAAAAATCAGATTAGGACAACAATATTTGTGACTTAAACTAAATAAAAATAGAAGCTACTGGCTGTGATCAGAAATGGGTTTCTATATAAATAGATACCTATATCATCGATAACTCTAACTAAAATAACAATGATAGTGTCAAATAATAAGCTAAAATTACAAAATATGATTAGTCTAATTAGGAAAATATTATAGAATTTAAAAATATTAAATCCCTTGTTATTAATAATATATAATTCTAAAATTTAGAAAACCAAAGTATTTAAATCAACGATATACATACAGTAAATTTTAATCAAATAGCACTCTTTAATTGTTCGATATTAAACGAATAATAAAATCTATTAAAGCTAACCTAAATAGGTGATCTATATTTAACTAACTCTTAATTATTATAAAACTCTTGTTCACAATGCACTACTTAGGGAAATATCTACCAAGTTTAATAAACTACCAATATAACTTTAATAAATAATATTTTTACATAAAATTAAGGTAAATTATTAGATATATACGTAAATATATATATATTGATAAAAAAAGTGATGTTATATTTTAATAATTAATATTCTTTAAGGCTAATTCAACTTTTATAATACTGATAAAATTCTAATTAATAATTGTAAAATACACAATAATTAGTTAACTTAAGGAGAATAAGGAGTCATGTATTTTTAAGAATTCAATTATGTAGATATTTCTGAAAATTCATTTTTAAATAATAAAGGATAAGGTTAGGCAGGAGTATATAATCATTATTTATATAGTAAATATTAGAAATAAATTTATATATTTTGATAGGCCCTCATATTTAAGAGTGGAGTAAATATTGTGATGAAAAAAAATATTTTTAAATATAATAGCTCAACTTTAATATTATCTGGAAGTGCTTTTCTTATTTTAAATGTATAGCAAGTTTTTATAGAAGATGGAGAATTTATAGAAAATTCGAGTGATAGCTATCAAGGAGTTGGATATATAGAATATGGAAAAATAAAAATAGTCAATAGCTATTTTTATAAAAATAATGCCCCTTCTGATGGGTCAGCTTTAAGACTAAGGAAAATGGAAAATATAGAAATTATAAATTGCATTTTTTCACATAGTCAATATATAAGTACTAAGTATGGACTAGAAAATACTGGGGCACCAATATATATATGGAGTACTAGTATTGAAAAATAATTAACATCTGCATATTTTGGCAATTGCACTTTTGATAACAATAAGGGAACTTCCGTTGGTATAATGGTAGCTGAAGCAAATTTTGAAAAATTATTGATAGAAAACTGTAAATTCAAAAATAACTATTCTATAAGGGAAGGTGCACTTTCATTTAGATTAGGTCAAAATATTATTATTAACAATTGTACATTTGAAAATAATATTTCTAACTATGGTGTTTCTATGATATTTACAAGTGTAATAAAAGATTTATAAATAATAAACAGTAAATTTTTAAATAATATAGCTTAATTAGAATCAGTTTTTATTTTTAATTTTGCTTCTTTAACAGAAAATATCTATTTTCATAATAATTATTTTTATAATAACACCATACCCTCAGGACAAGCAATAATAAAAATGAATTTTAAATCTAAAAATTTAACAATCTCTAATTGTGTATTTTAATTAAGTTATGGGTAATAAGGTAGTGTCCTTAATCTGGAAGATGTATCTAATATAAAAATAAAAGAAAGTAAATTTTTATCAAATGAAGCTGAATAAAATGGAGGAGTAATAAAGGCAGAATTAGTTTAGTTTATGACAATCGAGAATAGCATTTTTAAAAACAACACCTCTTAATTTTCTGCTGGAGCTTTAGATTTTTACAACTGTAAGGATATAGAAATCATAGACACAATTTTCGATCAAAATACAAGCAAAGATGATTTTGGGAATATAAAAATGCTAAAGGTAGAAAGAATTAAGATGATAGGTGTTTAAATAATTAATTGCTATTCTGGAAGTAGCGGAGCTGGTTTATACTTTTACTTTTCCTAAAATATAACGATGGACTAATTCATCTTTAAAAATAACACAGCCGTAAGATAAGGAGGATCCTTTATTATTATTAGTTCTTCTTCAGTTGTATTACTAAATGGAATAATAGAATAATGTAATAGTCATAAATAGGGAGCAGGGCTATATACTTAGGATGGATTTTAATACTTATTTAGGAATATAACCTTTAAAAATAATATTGGACAAAATGGAGCAGGTATTTATGCTTCACAAATTACATAAATGCTAGTATTATAGTGCATATTTTAGGGTAACATAGCTTCACTAAATGGAGGCGGTTTTTTAATTAGATAATCTGCAAACATTATTATAAATGAATCTGTTTTTAAAGAAAATGGATCTAATAGCTATGGAGGTGGATTAATATTAGAAGAATATTCCTTATTATAAATAAATAATACAATATTTTTAAATAATTTTGCAATAAATGGTGGAGCATTATATTCTTAAAATTAAGGAAAAGGTTTAGAACTAGAAAATTGCAATTTTTAATAAAACAAAGCTTCTAATAATGGAGGAGGTGTTTATTTCTCTGATAATTCTGAATTAATAAGAATAATGAGATCTTCTTTTTCTAAAAATTAAGCACTTAGACATGGTTCTGCCTTGTATTTATAAAAAATGGGAGAGGTTCATTTAGACATGTGCAATTTAATTGCTTAATATGGAGCATAACAAGGAGGATGTGTATTTTCAGACACAATTTAAACACTTCTAATTAGTAGTTCAGATTTTTTAGATAATCAGTCAGAATAAACGGGAGGATCAATTCATGCATAAAATTTAGCAAATATCACCATTTTTAACTCCAACTTTATTAAATCATCTGCTATTAATTCAGAATCTATGAAATCAATTAATAACCCATTAGAAGAACATGATATAAAAATATTATAAGAATAGAACAAGGGGGAAGTATTTATGGTGAAAACATCAAAAATTTTAAGATAGATTAGTGTAAGTTCACAGACTCATTTGCCAGCTTTGAAGGAGGTTCATTGTTTCTTTAATAAATAATTAATTCTGAAATCTAAAATACTCAATTTTAGAGGAGTAAAACTATATTAGACACTAATATTAGCCAATATACAAAAGAATAATGGTATTTACTATCAAAGGGAGGTAGCATATTCTTTTCCCATTAAAATAAAGCTAGTCATAAAAACCACACTTAATAATAATCGGCGGAATAGACATTTTAGTTATTATTAAACAATACAAGTTTCTTGGACTCACATGCTTCAAGTGGAGGATCATTATTTATAGGAAGTACTTTAGATATAAAACCTAATATATAACTTGAAAATTGCACGTTTAACAACTCTTTTGCTGATGTAGGATCATCAGTTAGGATATTAATTCCGAATTATAAAAATAATCAAAATGATCCAGTTTTACAATAAAAAAGTATTGTTCATACAAATTCGATTTGCTTATTAAAGAAAAATTCTGATCCTATTGAATATAATTATAAATCTAATGAAATTCAATATAATTAACTATACTATTAATTTTCTTTATGTTAAGCTGGAACTTATTCTTTAAAAGGAGGTATGAATAAATGCATATTGTGTCCAACAAATACACGATGTAGTGGAGGATATATACCAATCTATCCAAAAAAAACTGTATATAATTATATAATATATAATATATTTATATTGATTTTAATTAAAAATGATATCTTAATTATATAATAAAAATTCAATAGTATTGGAGAAAAAATAAAAATCAACTAACATTTTATAAATGTAATTTAAATCCTAATGCATGTTTAGGAAATGATACTTGTGCATATGGAAATACAGGAATTTTATGTGAGTAATGCCTGAGACATAAAGGATATATTAGATCTAACAGCTAACTAGGTGTCTGTGTAAAGTGTAAGGGATACATAACTTAAATATTTTAATTCATAATGACTATCTTTATATCCATTCTAATCTTAATAAATTAAATGAGAACTCACTAAAATAATGTAAAAAGGAGACTACTAGCATTATGCATAAGAAGGTTGTGGGACCAATATGTTTCTTCTAAAAATTTGTTATCAGGAACAATAAAAATATTATTATCTCATTTTTAAATCTTATCAATTCTTGGGGTTTTTAGTTTACTTCAATTAAAAATTCATTTTTCAATATTTTTATTCTATCTATAGGTATATTATTGATTATAATATAAAATAGAATTATAATAAGTTTTTAAATTTTATCAGGAAATCCATAATAAGGATATGAGACAAGTTTAGCCTGCTTAATACCCTCATCTGGTGAATCTGATGAATAGGCTTATATATCTAAAATTCACTTTTATAAATATGTAAATAATTTATAAACATATTTCATATATGTATATATTTATTATATTATATCGAACTTTTTATATAGTTGATAACATTGGTACCACTTCTAATAATATCGTCAGGTATTTTAATTTACTTTTTATTTAAGAAGAAAAAATTAAGATACAAGAGCAAGTATATTATGATCGCTTTTTTAATTATCTATTTGTTTTATATTTATCCCAGTGTAGTTCGAAGTTCTCTCAACTTTTTTAAATGTTAATAGGTAATACTTATATTAGTAAATATAAATATATAAATATTTAATAAAATTACTTAAGCTGGATAATTACTATTATTCTGTCTAAAACACGTATATCACCTGCTACTCATCTGATTGGTGGAAAGAAGCATGGATTCATGGGATAATTTTTTTGATAATTGGAATTTTTTTACCTCTTGTATTGATATATTAAATAAAGAATATAATGCTAAATAAAACTAATAACAATGTATTTGTATAAATTGGATTTGGTATGGTGTATCTAGATTATAAAGAAAATTATTAGTATTTTGAAATTATTAACATCTTGTTGGTAAACTAAAAATTATTATAAAATGTATTCTTTATAACGAGTAATGATATTTATAAAATAATAGAAAATGTCATTAGCAGTTATAAGTGTTTTTTTAAGTAATGACTATGCTTCCAAATTTTACTATGCTATATTATTTTTAATTGTTCATTAACTTTTTTTGCTTAAAATAAAACCTTATTTATATGCTTCTGTTAACACCTTCGCTCATATTGCTACGATATCTTAAATTTTAAATATATTGCTAGCTACTTTCAGTTCTGATTAATAAAATGAACATAAAGTTAATTAGTTTTATAATTTGCTTTTAACTATAATTAATGTTGGTTTGATATTTTATGCAATTTACTTAAATAAGGATAAGGCCCTCACATAATTATATAAAAAATTATATGAAAAATAAAAATTAAGTTAAAGTTCTTTAAAAATATCTAAATATTTGTTTAAGAGTGGAAAACACAATATTTCAAATAATATGACTATTCTAATAAATATAATCAGAAGGAAAAAATGGAAAATGTAGCTTAATAGTAATATTAATATTATAAATAAAAACTAGGTAATTTTATAAATTAAAATTTTAATTATTTTACTCTAATTAATTATATATACTAAAATAGGAAATCCCAGTTATAAATAGAAAATAACCTATTAATGTTTTTCATAATCTTCAAAAAGTATAAACATTATTTGAAGATGATTAAATATAATATACTGATGTAGGAATTGAAACTAATGAAAATTTAATGACACCTTCTCTTAAAGAATCAAAGTTTATTATGGAAAGATAATGTAGCATTGACACCTAATCACCTAAACGAGATACTTACTTTTTTAAAAGTTAATCTCTTATAAAAAAAGCTGTTGATACTAAAAAAAAGATTAAAATTAATAATAATTCTCCTTATGATATTCAATAAAATAAAGAAATTATTGATTCTAATCAAATAATATCATCTTCGGATCAATTTTCTCCTTCTAAACCCAATTTTCAATCATCTTATTTAGATTCCAAAATATTATTTAATGATATTATTATCCCTGATTAGGATTAATAAATTTGATTAATATATAGTACTAATTACGATTGTTGTTAAATATAAAGCTATATATATATAATATATAAATTTTTTTTTTACTTAATATCAAATCATGCAAAAACTATCATAATTAAAAACTTAATATATATAAAATATTGTTTTCTTTTTCTTTTTCTAATTTAGCATGCAATATGATCTATAATACTTAAAAACTTAATATATATAAAGAATTGCATTTGATATTTAATATGATTTATAGACTATATTAAGAAATTATAATTTAAATTATATTTATTAATCTACTATATATATAAATATATATATAAAAATAATTTCATAATAAGATTAATATTTAAGTTATAACTAAGAAAATATATGATAAGTTCAATAATAGTGAATAAGTAGATTTTTCAGTAGGTTTTGATGTTGTAGGACCATTTTTCTCTTCATCAATATAAGTTTAACATGCTGTCACGGCTTTTTAAGGGAATTTATATTAAGGGTCAGATACTAAAGCATATAATTTAGTATCTTTAGTCTTTAATAAGTCCTAAGTACATAATTTCCATTCATCTTTTAAGCCTTTTAAAAATCATATACTTTATATTAATAATTAAAAAATAATAATAATATTTACCAGCACATGTTTCTTTGTCACTTCTGAGTCCCATATTAGTCACAACTCCCCAGTAAATATATTCATTAACCATGCATTCATAATTACAGGTTTTATCATTATAAGTATACCAGGCTTAAGAGGGATACTAGGAAGGAATTGTAGTGAATTAACCTCCTCTTGCAATATCCATAGCTTCAGTTAATTTTGAACTATTGGGTTTTTGCGAAAAAATTTAAGGGTATAGTTAAGAGTACCCTATATGAGTTATAGTATGCAAAATTTCTTCTACACTGTTATCTTTTTACCAATACCCAGCTCCCTTACTAGCAAAATCCATTTCTTTCACATAGGTTACAGCTGAAGTTGTAGCTCTGACACTTGCTTAATCTTTAGCTTTTTGACCATATTAATCAAATTCTTCTTGTTACTTTTCTGTCGCAAATACAGGAGACCAAGCAGATAATTTTTTAAGATGAGCTGCTAATTATGAGTTATCAACTTGACCATCGCCATCATTATCTAAAAGTTGGGCTGACATGGAAGCTGCGTGTTTTAATTTAACATCTGGTACACCAGGACCTGCATAGACTGCTAAAGTTCCGTCGAGAACTATTATTCTTTTAGGGAAAAACCCAAGAGTTTTATCTTTATTATTGTAATCTGGGTTATTTTCAATCTAATATTTGCAATGATATGCTTATTGACATGTTAATTTCAATATTAAAATTATTAATAACAAATATTTCATTTTCTTTATTTTTTTTTTATTATTTCTTTTTTAAAAGTATTTTTAATATATTGATTGAAATTATTTAGAAAGTTGTATTTGCCCAATATAATGAATGTTACTCATAACTCATTTTTGGTATAAAATTAATATTAAATATAATAATATATGATGATTATTTCTATTTATGTTCGATTAAAGTTATATTCGATATAATTATTAAAATTGGGTCTTAATAAATTTATGTTAGTTCAAAATTAAAATTGTAAGACTAAAATATATATAATCTTTATTATTTATAATAAAAATTATAGAAATTTGGATTTATTATATTTTTAATGCTAAGTTCCAATGCATATTATAAGGTATTCTTCAGATATTCAGGAATGAATATATATTTATCTGGAATGTATTTTAGTCTAAAATTTTTTTAGTTTTCTATTACTTAGAATAAATTATTGATATATTATATTGATTTAAATAATAATATCAATTGTATAAATTCTATAAATTAAATAAAAAAAATAATAATTTCTATGATTATTACTTTTTATTCTTTTAAATCTAAGAAAAATTTTATATCCTATAATAAATTATGGCCTATATAGTGTTTTATATTCTTAAAATAATATAAGTTTTATAATTTACTATATTTTAAAATTTAATTTTATATTATATATAAGAAAAAAAATATTATTTCTATTTTACTAGTTTTATAATTTTAATTCTGTTAAGTTATTTAAAGTAACTATTAGCATATGATTAATAAATAATTTATTTCATAAATTTTTATTATTTTAAGAAAAATTGTGATTTTCTATATTTAATTATCCTAATTTTATTAAAAGGGTCATACTTTATTCTAAATTCCAATATAAATTCGCAACATTATAATTCTTATTCTATTATCGTATATCAAAATTAATTAAATATATTATTAAAGATAAATATTTTTTTTTTTAATTATTTTTTATGATAAAATAATATTTTCAACGTATTCATTCTCATTCAATATTTATTTTTGCAAAGTTTAGAGAAGATATATTTAATATTATATATATATAAAATATACTAAAATTTCTTGAGATTAAATAAGATAAAATAAACCTTCTATTTAATCACAACTAATTTATATTATCATATAAATAATTATTTATATTTCCCTCAGTCTTGTTTTGCTTTATGGATTTTTTATATAAACTTTATGTCTTTGAATACCCATTAATAATTTAAAAAAGCTTTTTTCAGGTATAATTCTAATCTTATAATGAAATTCTTTATTGCAATTCATTATCTTAATTTTTAATAAAAAAAGAAATACAATGGAAATATATATCAGATGTAAGTATATATTTAATAATAATCTATCATTTATTTTTTATTTAAACAGTCCTTCTAAATAATAATTTTGACATAATAGATTTAGGAGAGGAATTATATTTTATAATAAAGAAAAGTTTTAGATAAACTAAAATATTGCAGATTTTAAATTATTAAAAATTAATTATTCTAAATTTTTGTTATAGAAATAACAATATTTATTTAAGAATATTTTGATCTCAGAAATCATATAATAAATAAAAATTGTATATCTATTTATTTAATATTTTTTGGTGTATAAATGGTTAAAAGAAGGGGTTTATTAAGACATTTCTCAATATGATTTTTAATTTTTATTTTTAAAATTGAGATAATTAATATATAACCCATTCTTATAAACTCATATAAAAAATTAATAATAATCATAATACTTTAATTTTGTTTAATACTTAATATTCATAATAGAGTGATAAAAATTATTTTTAGAGTGGTATTAATTGAAATATTATATATTTCTAATATTAACTAAAATAAACTTTAATTATTAGCTTCTTGATTTATATATTAGTTCCTAAAAATAAAAATCAGTAGCTAAAATCATTAATATCATATTTAAATTTTTGTGTTTACTATACATAATTTTATTTAAAAACTATAAAATCATATTTACAAATGAATTTTTTATCATCATTATTCAATCTATTAATTTTCAAGCTAATTTTTCTATAGAATTGTTATTATTTATAACAAAAAGTATAAGTTTATCTTATTATATTAATAATCAAACGAAATAATATTTCTGAGAAAATAATAAAAGTATTATTCAATTATTTTATAAAATAAAATTAATAAGTATTTAATTAATATAAGCGGATTTTTTATTATATAAAAACAAATAATATACATAAGAATTCATAATTTATCTAATAGATATATTAATTTTTTACAATTAATTTACTTTAAATTAATGGTTAAAGTAAATTAATGGTTATTTACCTTAAATAAAATTTTTAATATATTAAAACTGGGAATATGTTTTGTTAATATATTTTTATATAGTTAATAGGCTTATATATATATATTATTGATTGATTAAAATAGTTTATTGTTCAACCATCAATTGGAATAATAATGCTCCCAAAAACAAAAAATCACTATAAATTTCTAGACGAAGAATTGTAATAATAAATATCTATATCTGATCATAATATCTGTGGAAAATATAATCTTAATGATAATCAACAATTGAATGAACAAAAGTAAAATAATATTAGATGGTTGGCTTATTAGGGAAAAATAGATACAATATTTATGGGAAATTAAATATGTATTGACATATATTTTATGATATCATTTTTGTGGTATACTATAAAACTCTATATTTGTTTCAAGATTATCGTATATTTTGCTAGCAAATTATATTTCAATATAGCCTTGCTAAATATTAGTGAAACTGCTTTGCTTAAATATTTTAAATATTTTTCAGTATTTTTGTGGTTCATATTATTTCCCATCTTATAGAAGTATAAAAAAATTTCTACTTTTTTAGATTAATAATCTTGTATTTATCGAATATCTATAGTGGTGCTATTTTCTTTTTCTTGTATGCTGTTAGCTTGGATATACAATAACGGATTCTTTGGAAATTATTCTATATACAATGAGTGCGAAATAGCTTAGAATACTGATAGTTTTGTTTATTTAGATAAAAACAATAAGGCATAAACTTATTAGGGACATTATATAAATTTTTATGATAATAAAGGAATTTTTAAAATGAAGGGATACTCTTGCTCCACAACGGAGCTGGTAAATGCTAATTCATAATAATGTGATAATTTTTATGAAATTGGGAATTTCAAATTTGATTATTAATCCGATTTAGAAAAAAATAAAAACTATAATTCCTTCAATTCTTATATTATTAATAACAAGTACTGCCAGAAGTAAGGATAACTATAATTAAATTAAAAATTTAAAAATTGTTTAGCTTTGAATATGTAGAAATAGTTTGATTTTCAAGTAATTCCTCTTTTTAATTATCCTCTGCAATGCTTAAAAATTACAAATTTGCAAATATTTTATACATTTTTATTACTAGTTTTAAATTTCTTTTTTATTGCTTTAGATATTAGTAATACCTCTAAAAGATTTTATTTTTATTTATAAATTCTACATATACCTTAGTTTTATTAAAAATAAAGTGGAATTAATATAATAATATCGTTTATTAAAATAAATTTATTAAAGTGCCAAATAGAAGAGACCAACAAAATTCAAATAATAATTAAGAATTTATAATCAATTAATGATAAAAGATTTTTACTATGCAATATTTTAAAATATGATGATTAATAATTTAAATAATATAATTTACAGGATTGCATCCTATATAAATATACGAAAGATAGGGCCCTTGTTTTTTAAAAAATAACGTGTGAAGTAATTTTAAGTTACCAGTTAAAAAGTTTGAAACACAAAGTATAACTAAGAAAAGAAAAATATTATGATATAATTGAATTTTTAATTTAACTTAATTGATGATATATACTATAAAATATAATATAGCATTTTTATTTTTATTTTGATATATTTCATTCTTATATTATATATGATAATTGAAAGAATAATTATCAATCGTTTATTGTAAATGTTAGTGATTTAAGTTGATTCATAAAATTTATAGTTTTATAAAAAAAAAATAAAAAATTAAAATATATTTAAAAAAAAAAAAAATTAAAAATTATAAACATAGATAAATAAAAAAAATGGATAACTCTTACATTTATAACCTACTACAAAACTAAAACCTTATAGATGCAAATAAGCTTGTATTTACAAATCATCCTCAAAGCTATTCATTTGAAAATAAATCCAATTAGTCATTTTTTGATATTGAAAAGTCTGACTTTACTAAGCCAAAAACAGAAGATTAAATTGATTTTTTTAATCCCTACAGTATTTCTGATCAGGCTAAGTCTTATTATAATAAAAATACCTATAATAATGACAATAAAATCCATAAAAATATTTGGATGATGATGATGATTTTAATAATGATGATGATTATTTGTTCTTAAATGAAACTATACAAAAAAAAAGAAAGTTCATAGATGTTTAAGATTTATAAGAAGAGATGAGAGAATACTAGAGTGTCTAATAAATAGTTTAATAACCCATTCCAGCTAATAGTAACTAAGGTATTAAACCTTAAGTGGAAGTAAAGCATTAGAATTAAAAAGGAAATGGGTAGAGAACTAAAAATCTTCCAAGATATTTATCTAATTTTTTTACAAAATAATTGTACGAAAAAGAAAAACTTTCTAAAAATAAATAATTTTACAAATTATCAAGATATTATAATGATCTAATAAAGGTAAATTTACAAAATAGTTATAAAACTATAGAAAATAAAGATGAATGTTTATTAGAATATTAAAAGCTTATTGAATAAATTATTAATAATGAAAAATATAGTCCATCATGGGAATATAACTAAAGATTTATATCCATATCTAATAAAAATTTAAAATAATTTCCCTTTTTGTAAAAATAATTTAAAATATAGGATATAAATAAGATTCAAAAGAAAATATATACTGGAGTATTACTAAAGCATTTTAAATAGCATCTTTAGTCCAATAATTAAATTAGTAATTTAGGAAGAAATATTTCGCATGAGTAATATATATAGATATTAGAATTTTATTCAGGAAATATATAAAATTTTAATAAATCATAAAAACCTATATATACAATATATTGATAAATTTATAATATAACTATAAAAATTTTTTCAAAGAATATACAAATTGTTGAAGATATTTCATAGTTTTATATTTTTATTATAAATGAGCTTCACAATAAAATATTAATATTTATATATTATAATTAAACCTGATATAAGTTTAAATAAATGTAATCATATTTTAATCTCACATTTATGAATAATAGTTATTAATATGATTTATGAATAAATCAAATAGTGAATATTTTCAAAATTCTATTTAAAATATTTCTATTTATTGTCATTTCAACAAAAAAATTTTCAAACTATGTTATAATTATAATTAATAAATTATATCAATTTGTTAATGTTGCTTAATTATTTTCAATAATTGAGTCAATTTTTCAAAAAGTGATTCAATTATTTAATTTTTAATTTAATGATAAACTCTTATATAATACACTAAATCAAATACTATATAATCATTTAAAAAGTTAGCTTAAATTCTCAAAAATAAATAACTAAGATATGTAATTTCACAAAATTTCAAATTTTCATAAAAACGGCGCTAAATTTGAAATATAATAATTTAAAAATTTTTTTACTAAATTGCCTATATATTATTTATAATATTATTATTCCGGTTAAACCTAATGCATAGTATTAAACTAAAACTATGAAATGTCATAACTAAACGAATAGATGAGAAATTTAGTAATATATGCTTGTATTTAATACATATTAATTAATTTTAGTTGCAATTAATATTTGAATAATTTTGTTAAATAATTCAATTTTAACAACTCTATAAATTATAAATAATTATATCTAAATTTTATAAATTATTTAATAATTCTTTTATTTATAAAAACATGGATATTTTTATTAGATAACGATTAAAATGGGGTAAATAAATGAATTTTAAAAAGTTTGAATCATAATTTCAATATTCAATATATTAACTAATTTTATATACAACTAAGAATAGTTTTATACATATTTAATAGAATAGGTGCTTTAAAATAGAAACGTATTGTACATGCTGATAAAATAATTAATATACATTATAAAATTTTTTAAAGATCGATTGAAATTAAATAGTGAAGTTTATTATTAATTCATTTTAAAAAGAATTTTTTTTAAATCCATTTGTAGAACTAATACCTATCTGGGCTGAGGGGAGAGTATTTTTAAGCATTTCCATTTGCTATGATATCATCCAATATTTTTCCAGAGGTGCAAGCCAATGTCCATCCTATAAATCCATGACTTGAATTAATATAAACATTTTTATATTTGCTATGCTAACCAATGAGAGGAAATCCATCAGGTGTAGTTCCCCTTATACATATATTTGGCTACTATTTCAAACATTCATTATAGAAAAAATTGAACTTAGGTATAATACTTCTATACTGTCTAATTAATTTATCATTATTTGGATTAATGAAGTATCCATAACTAAATTTCACCTAGTCCTTAAGAGAATAGCTAAAGGCGTTATAATCTCCATCGACAAGTTGCTTTTAATTGTAAATCTAGTTTTCAATTTCCTTAGTTTTTGGAAAAATCCAGGCTAACCCTGTAAAATTGAGCAATGGATATTTGAAAAATTCTTGTAAGTTTCCGTTAAGACAAAAAATGAATTTGTCAGCTTTAATTTTTTCTCCTGAAGAAAGTTATATGTTTTTAATTTCTGTTTGTGAAGCATTGAAGTTAATTTAACTTAGAGAAATATTTTCCGACGTATAAATTTTAATTTCAGTCATGCATTCCTGGGAAAGCATTTTGGCTTTCATTTTTTCTAAGATTATGGTTCCAAATTGTTTACAATTACAAACTATATCTGTTTTCAGTTGCATTAAAGGACCTCTATATTCAGAATTTTCTCCTTTCAAAACTCCGATTTCATTTTTTTCTATTTCTTTTTCAGCTGTATGATTTGTTTTAAATATTTTATACTCTTATTCTAATTTTTATTAATTAGAAAAAATATATTTAATTCCCTAATTTAATTCTATTTGATCTGCTTTTATATTTTCTTCTTCTAATACTTCATAAAATGCCTCTTTACTCCATTTTCTCAATTAGAGATAAAAGTTTTTATGTGATTCTGGCTGAAGAAACTCATCTACATATAAAGAATTCCAAAATCCGAATTTTAATAAACGGTACAGTCCGGTTGGGCTTTTATCAGTAACCTGCATAACTTATTTATAAGGAATTTTAGATCGTTTTAGCGGATAGATTTTATTAAAAAATACAGTTCCTGCATTAAATTTGCTAGATTTTTCACAAATATCGGATTCTTTTTCTATAATACTAATTGAATTGTAAATATTTCTCTTTTATAAATAATAAGCTGACATTATTCCTATAATACCCCCTCCTACAATACAAATATCTTCCTTTTTATTAATCACTTAGATATTCATTTTAACTTTCTAAGCTTGTTAACTTACAAGAGAAACTTTATTAGTATACTTAAACATTTTATTTTATTTTTATTTATTTTTTAAATCCACTAATATTTATTAATATACTATAGGAAACTAATAATTATCATAATTAATTATAATATTTCATAAAATCAATAAAGGATTTATTTAAATGTTGGGTCATGTCATAATAAAAGTATAACAACTCCATATTTATAAAAAATAATATAAAGTTGAAAAAGAATTGAAGATAAAAAATAATTTTGTTGATGTATTAAAAATTTTTGGAAAAATAAAAAAGGTTGTCGGCACGTGGACTTCCCAAGCGGTCCCCCACCTTAGTACTAACCACGCCTTAAGACGCTTAACTTCGGAGTTCTAATGGGATCCGGTGCTTTAGCCTTAGTATGGCCGACAACGATTATGTAAAATATATATGTTATTTAAACAGTTTAAATTTGTTTTAGTTTTACTAAAAATGTATTTTAATATTTATATTGACTAAATAATCATATTTATTTAGACAATTCACTTCTTTTAACCATTAGTTATTATAGTTATCTTCTTTTATCTTATTTTTAAAATTTATTTAACTAAAAGTTGTCATTTATCTCAGTTTCTAATGCTTTAATCTATTGATTGTATTAATTAAGCTCTTTTTATATTTCTTGTGGATTTATTCTATTCTATTATTATTTTTATTCGAATTGCTGTTATGGCTAATATTATTGATGGTTTCCATATCCTTTTTTAATAAATTATATATGAAATGATTAAGTTAAATAAATATTTTTAATAATAATTTACCCTAATTGAATTATTATTGTGCTTGCTGAACTTATTATTATTGATAGTTTGATTGCTATTAATAGTTTTATTGCATTTGTTATTAAGGAAATTAATTGTTCTAGTTTAAATTTTAGTTTTAATACAAATGATGATTAAATTGCTATTGTTAGTATTAAGTTTATTATTGCTAATTTTGCTATTGATTTGGATATTAATTAAACTATTAATTTTATAATGGCTATTATTAATATTATGATTATGGGTAACTGGTATCTTAATTATACCTATAATTTATCTATTCTTCCATTTAGCCTTCATGATCTTCATTCTATCTTTACATTTAATACTATTATTGCTATTTCATTTAGCATGCCAATCCTTAGGGATTCAATTCTGGATGTCTTGTTTTTAGATATTCTAAGATATGAACAGTACCTATAAAATATAAATATAACATAATTTCTACTATTATTATAACTTAAAATTATTACCTTTATCAATAATAGCTCTTTTTATTTATTTCAAAGGATTACCATCAATTTATAGTCCCTTCAATTTTAAAAATCCTATTATTGTGGGCATATGAGAAATGTTATTGTTCTATAAATTCAAGGATTGCAAATCTGGCTAATGGTAGGCAATTTCGTCTGAAATTTGTGAAATTTAATTATTACTTACGTCGATAGTTTACAATTTGCATAGTTAGTCAACAAACAAATTATCAATTGAAGTAAGTTTATTATAAGCCATGCAAAGAGTCTAAAGATTTCCCATTGCCAAAATGCAGGGCGGAATTTGAGCGATCATATTTACAGATAAATCCAAATATGTGAGGTTTGGGAAATGAATATTTTAGGGTGAAATTTGAGAAAAGAAATCGGAAAGTTAGTTGTTTTTTAACTCAATTTATTACAAATTTTGGAGTCTTAACATTTCAACGGGTAGTTAAAATAATTTGTTTTAATTAAAATTCAATTTTTGCAAGTTTAAAAGGTATCCGATACTCTATGAAATGCTTGATATATTGTTTTGTTACAAATCCATCACTCTTAAATCGATCTGAAAAATTCTTTCATCTATATCAATTAATCCTTAATTTCTGCAAACCAATTCATTATTGGAGCAAAATTCTCTTAAAATCATTTCCCATTAGTCTATTTTTTTAGTAGCAAATTTGAGTTTGGGATCTAATTCTCTATTCAATGCAAATAGAAAACAATTATTAAATATGTAATTAAAATAAATTATAAATTAATATAAATTACTCTTCTAATTTA
The DNA here is from genome assembly GCA_037039885.1 of Miamiensis avidus. NCBI lineage: Eukaryota > Ciliophora > Oligohymenophorea > Philasterida > Glauconematidae > Miamiensis > Miamiensis avidus. Next base: position 767,635 of record JAWVGU010000016.1, read on the forward strand.
GTAATATCTCCTTCAATTCTCGATTTTAAATAACTTTTTAGAGTTTCGGCTCCAGCTTGTTTTATACTTGAACGAATACATTTCAAAGGATTTCCTTCAATTTAAATACGCACCAATTTCGGAAGTACACCAATTTCACTAAATAAAATATGTAATTATTTAGTAAAAAATGAATAACATTATTTTTATTAGATTACCTTGGGATATCAGGTAAATCATTATTTCCCAAGTCTAAGGTAGTTAGACTTTTCAATAGCAATATGGATCGAGATAATTATTTCAGTTTATTATTATTAACTACAAAAGCTGTTAAATTTTGTATTTTATCAAAATCTGTAAATTGTTCCAGCTTATTGTAAGAAGCACTAATTTAATCAAGCTTAGGTAGTTCGGGAAGGGAAAGGTGACGCAAATTATTTTGATCTAATTACAAAAGAGTGAGATTAGTTGAATCTCTTATGAAGTCTCCTTCAAAAACTTCAATCTGATTTTTCATCATATTTAACTATTCCAAGCAATTCAAACCTACCAAAGCAGAAGGATGTATGAAAGAAATTTGATTTTCGGAAACATTTAAAAACTTTAATTTATGCAATCCTTATACATTTGGGAAATTAGAAAATTTGTTTTTTGATAGATTCAAACTTTCTAAATTTTAAAGCATATTAAGGGTATTTGGTAATTCACATAATTAATTGTCTGAGAGTTATAATTCAACTAAAGATTGACATTAGGATATATTGTTGGGAATTTGGGAAAGTAGATTATGAGTAAAATCAATTGATTTAAGTAATTCTAGAGTAAACATTTCGTGAGGAATGATTTAAACTTTATTATTTATAAATCGTAATAGAATAATATCTCTATTTTTTTCAAATAATTCCCCAGGGACAGAGTGAAGTTCATTATTTGTCATATCAATCTTTTGGAGGGGGACACAATCTTTTTAATAAATTTTTATACGTATTATATCAAATAATGTAGTTTAAGTCTATATATACTATAAATTACCCCACCATTTTTCACCAAAAGTCAACTCAGATATATTAACAATGTCTTGAGGAAAATCTACAAGAGACATGTTTTATAAATTTAAAATTCCTGTTTGTCTAGCTCTTTTGAGAGAATTAGTTACTGCTGTTTATCCTACTGGAATCATCAATATTTATATATTTTAAAGATTCTTTTTTATTTTATTTAATATATATTGAAATATATGATTGTTTGATTTTAAAATACAATATCATTAATTAATTCATTCATAAAATTTTAAATATACAGATATTAAAAATTATTATTGAGTTATATATCTCCCAATAAAACCTTTTAGAACAAATAAATAATATATAATTTGCTTTAATAGTATAGAAAAAAAGAGGAATTTTTAAATTTATAAATATATATTAAAATTAAATTTAATGAATTTATTAATAATTATATTAATTTTATATTATTTAAACATAATTTTTTGCCCTGTCTAACTATTTTAATATCTAAAATTATTAAAGACTGTATTTGTTATTTAATTTTTCTTTATTTTAAATACTTTTGTAGTGTTTTTAACCATTAATATGAAATTAATAGCAGAATATTATATACTACTAACTCCAATGATTTTAAAAAATAATTTATATAATTTCTTATATTACTTATGATATAGATCATAAGATAAACTTGTCATAATTTAAATATTTTAATAATAATTAAGAGCATTAATTTTTTTTTCATGAATTACTAATTTAGCTAATTAAAAAACTTATAATATGTATTTTCTTATTTAATGATAAAGGGAAAACAGTAAGACTTATTAATTTAAAATAATGAATAAAGTTAATATAATTCATAATTTTAGAAGATTGTATTATCTAATGATAACTGCAATATAAAATAAAATAATAAATGTTACAATATTTATAATATTATCAGTTTAAATAAGAGTTAACACTATTATTCTCCTCATATATTAACAAATAGGTTAAATAATAATAAAAAAAAAAATAATAAAAAATATAAATAATATTAAACACCCCTATAAATAGTAGTATTAGTTTTATTAAATAATGACTGAAAATAATATATTTTTTAATGCAGCTATAATAACTATAATTAGTTATTACTGTTTTTTAATAGCACTTTGTGATAAAATTTATATATTTCCGTGTTTTTAAAATTTTACAAAATATGAAATACCGTATAATTTGTCTTATTCTTAAATAATTGATAATAAAACATTAACACTATTAGAAAAACCTAATCCAGAATAAAATAGTTAAGAAAATTGCTAGCCATATAATATTTAAATTTTATTTGTTTAGCAATCAGATAATGACTACAATACTTGTGACTTAAACTAAATAAAAATAGAAGCTACTGGCTGTGATCAGAAATGGGTTTCTATATCAATCGATACCTATGTCATAAATAAATCTTCCTAAAATGCTAAAACTATAATTACAAAATTAGATTAGTCCAATCCAGAGAATATTATAGAATTTATAAATATTAAATCTCTTGTCATTAATAATATATAATTCTAAAATTTAGAAAACTAAGGTATTTAACTTTTCGATATTAACAAGGTGAAGTTTAATTAAATCGCGTTCATTAATTGTTCGATAAAAAATGTATAATAATATTTATTAAAATTATCTAAAATAGGAGATCTAGATATAACCAACAGTTAATTTTTAAAAAACTATTGTTCTCAATGCACTACTTAGAGAAATATCTATCAAATAGAATAAACTACTAATATATCCTTAATCAATAATACAATTGCTAACAACTAAGGTAAGAAAATATATATATATATTCTTATGTGTGTTATCGAATTTATTAATTGATTTTTTATATTTAGGTTCATTTAATTTTTATTATATTGATAAAATTGTAATAAGCAACTGCGAAGTCCGTAATAATTAATTAGCTTAAGAAGACAATGGGGCCATGGATTTTTCAGAATTTAATTTTGTAGAGATTTCTTAAAGTATGATACTAAATAACACTGGAAGTAGTTCAGCAGGGGTATATATAAAAATATTATATTTAATTTTAATTTATAAAAAATATAACTTAATCAAGGCCTTCTTATTTAAAAACGGAGTTAATATAATAATAAAAAGAAATATATTTCGATATAATAGCTCAACTTAAATATTATCTGGAAGTGCTTTTCATATATTAAACGTATAAAAAACTTTGATAGAAGATGGAGAATTTATAGAAAATTCAAGTAAAAGCTAACAAGGAGTTGGATTTATAGAATTGGGAAATTTTACAATAATTAATTGCAATTTTTACAAAAATAATGCTCCTTCTGATGGAACAGCTTTAAAATTAAGGAGATTATAAAATTTAGAAATAATTAATTGCACATTTTCACATAGCTAGTATTAAGATCAACAATTAGGTTATTACAATACAGGTGCCCCGATATATATATGGAGCTAATATACTGATTTATATAAGACAAATGCATAGTTTAGTAATTGTATTTTTGAATATAATAATGGGAATACTGTTGGAATAAAGATAGCTTAAGCAAATTTTTAATAGCTGTTGATAGAAAATTGTAAATTCAAAAATAATTATTCTACACATGAGGGTATAATTTCACTTAGATTAGGTCAAAATGTAATCATTATTGGCTGTACTTTTGAAAATAATATATCTTTAGAAGGACCTGGAATTTTTTATGCTGGTTAAATGAAAAATATATTAATAACGAACAGTAAATTTTTAAATAATACTACTAAAGCTTAATCTCTTTAACTTTTTAATTTCGCGGCTATGACAAGTGATATCTATTTTAATAATAGTTTATTTTATAATAACACAATTGTTTAAGGATATGGGATTATATAAATGAATTAAAAGAGTAAAAATTTAACTATCAATAATTGTATTTTTTAATAAACTTAAGGGAAATAAGGAAGTGTGTTAAATTTAGATAGAGCTACAAATATATTAATAAAGGAAAGTAAATTTGTATCAAATGAAGCTAAATAGAATGGAGGAGTAATAAAGGCAGAATATGCTTAGTTTATGACAATCGAAAATAGCATTTTTAAAAACAACACCTCTTAATTATCAGCCGGAGCTTTAGATTTTTACAACTGTAAAGATATAGAAATCATAGACTCAATTTTCGATCAAAATACAAGCAAAGATGATTTCGGGAATATAAAAATGATAAAAGTAGAAAGAATCAAGATGATAGGTGTTTAAATAATTAATTGCTATTCTGGTAGTAGCGGAGCTGGGTTATACTTTTACCTTTCCTAAAATATAATGATGGACTAATTCATCTTTAAAAATAACACAGCCGTAAGATAAGGAGGATCATTTATTATTATTAGTTCTTCTTCAGTTGTATTGCAAAATGGAATAGTCGAAGAAGGTAATAGCCATTAATAAGGAGCAGGATTATATATTTAAGATGGATTGTAATACTTATTTAAGAATATAACCTTTAAAAATAATAATGGATAAAGTGGAGCAGGAATTTATGCTTCATAAATTACATAAATGCTAATATTATAATGCATATTTTAGGGTAACATAGCTTCACTAAATGGAGGGGGTTCTTTATTTAGATAATCAATAAATATAACTATAATTGAATCTGTTTTTAAAGAAAATGGATCTAATAGCTATGGAGGTGGATTAGTATTAGAAGAATATTCCTTATTATAAATAAATAATACAATATTTTTAAATAATTCTGCAGAAAATGGTGGAGCATTATACTCATAAAATTAAGGAAAGGATCTGGTACTAGAAAATTGCAATTTTCAATAAAATACCGCCTCAAATAATGGAGGAGCTATTTATTTCTCTGATAATTCTGAATTAATACGAATAATGAATTCGTCTTTTTCTAAAAATTATGCACATAAACATGGTTCTGCCTTGTATTTACAAAAAATGGGAGAGGTTTATTTAGATATGTGCTATTTAATTGCTTAATATGGGGCATAGCAAGGAGGATGTATATTTTCAGACACAATTTAAACACTTCTAATTAGTAGTTCAGATTTTTTAGATAATCAGTCAGAATAAACGGGAGGATCAATTCATGCATAAAATTTAGCAAATATCACCATTTTTAATTCCAACTTTATTAAATCATCTGCTGTTAATTCAGAATCTATGAAATCAATTAATAATCCATTAGAAGAACATGATATCATATTATTATAAGAATAGAATAAGGGGGAAGTATTTATGGTGAAAACATCAAAAATTTTAAGATAGATTAGTGTAAGTTCACAGACTCATTTGCCAGCTTTGAAGGAGGTTCATTATTTCTTTAATAAATAATTAATTCTGAAATTTAAAATACTCAATTTTTGAGGAGTAAAACTATATTGGACACTAACATGAGCTAATATAGTAAATAATAATAGTATTTATTATCAAAGGGAGGTAGCATATACTTTACTCATTAAAAAAAGCTAGTCATAAAAAGCATAGTTATCAATAATCAGCAGAATAAACATTTTAGTTATTTTTAAACAATACAAGTTTCTTAGATTCATATGCTTCAAGTGGCGGATCTGTATTTATAGGAAGTAATATAAATAGTAAACCAAATATTTAACTTGAAAATTGCACTTTTAGCAACTCTTTTGCTGATGTAGGACCATCAATTAGGATATTAATTCCAAATTATAAAAATAATAAGAATAATCCAGTTTTATAATAACAAAGTATCATTCATAAAAATTCGATTTGCTTATTAAATAAAATTCTGACCCAATTGAATATAATTATAAATCCAATGAAATTCAATATAATTAACTATACTATTAATTTTCTTTATGTTATGAAGGAACTTATTCTTTAAAAGGAGGTATGAATAAATGCATATTGTGTCCAACAAATACACGATGCAGTGGGGGATATATACCAATCTATCCAAAAAAACAGTAAATATTAATTTTATATTTATACAAATTTAAATTATATTAAATTAGTATTGGAGAAATAATAAAGGTCAACTATCATTTTATAAATGTAATTTAAATCCTAATGCATGTTTAGGAAATGATACTTGTGCATATGGAAATACAGGAATTTTATGTGAGTAATGCCTGAGACATAAAGGATATATTAGATCTAACAGCCAACCAGGTGTCTGTGTAAAGTGTAAGGGATACATAACTTAAATATTTTAATTCATAATGACTATTTTTATATCCATTCTAATCTTAATAAATTAAATGAGAACTCACTAAAATAATGTAAAAAAGAGATTACTAGCAGTATGTATAAGAAGATTGTGGGATTAATATGTTTCTTCTAAAAATTTGTTATCAGGAACAATAAAAATCTTATTGTCTCATTTTTAAATACTTTCTATTCTTGGGGTTTTTTAATTTGCTTCAATTAAAAATATTTTTTTTAATCAATTAGTTTTATCTATAGGTAATATTACATATATAAAATGATTTTTATAATTTTAAATTATATCAGGAAATCCATAATAAGGATATGAGACAAGTTTAGCTTGCTTAATACCCTCATCTGGTGAATCTGATGAGTAGGCCTATATATCTAAAATTCACTTTTATAAATACGTAAAGAAATTAAATAAAGTAAATTAAATTTATTATTAAAATATTTTATAAAAAGTTAATAACTCTAATACCTTTAGTAATAATAGCTGCCAGTATTTTAATTTACTTTTTATTTATTACAAAAAAAATAAGAAACAAATGGAAGCATTATATGATATCTTTTTTAATAATCTATTTATTTTATATTTATCCTAGTGTAGTACGAAGTTCACTCAACTTTTTAAGTGCGAAAAAGTAAGTATATATATTATTAATAGAGATAATTAGTTTGATATAATTAATTTTATTTATAGATGGATGATTACTATTATTCTGCCTAAAACACGTATATCACCTGCTATTCATCTGATTGGTGGAAAGAAGCATGGATTCATGGGATAATTTTTTGATAATTGGAATTTTATTGCCTCTTGTTTTGATTTACTAAATAAAGAATATAATGCTAAATAAAACTTATAAAAATGTATTTATATAATATGGATATGGTATGGTGTATCTTGATTATAAAGAAGATTTTTAATATTTTGAAATTATAAACATCTTTTTAGTAACTTATATTTTTAAATATAATTATTTATTAAATTTACTATCATTAATTTAATATTACATATAGAAAATGTCATTAGCGGTTGTAAGTGTTTTTTTAAGCAATGATTCTATGTCTAAATTATACTATTCAATATTAATATTGATTTTTCATTCATTCATATTGGTTGGGATTAAACCTTATTTTTATTAATCTATTAATAATTTTGCTCATCTAGCTACAGTTTTGTAAATTATTAATATATTATTAGCTACATTATAATCAGATTAATAGGAAGAAAATATTGTTACCTAAACTTACAATTTGCTTATAACTATTACGAATGTTTCTTTGGTTATCTTTTCTTTTTATTTAAATAAGGATAAAGCTCTTTCATAAATACAGTTGAAATTAAATCAAAAAAAAAGTTTGCTTTAAAATTCTTAAAAAATTTCTAAATTTTTATTCGGTAATAGAAAGTACAATAATTTTAATAACATGTCAACACTAATAAACATAATCAAAAAGAAAAAATTTAAATAAGTGTCAAATGATATAAGTACTCATAATAATATTCACGAAATTCAAGATACAAATATAAAACATCATAAGAAAATAAATAGAAATCTATATAAAATGGAAAAAATAAATGACAATGAAGAAATATAATATTCTGAAATGGAGATTGAAACAAATTAAAATTTAATATCACCAACCATTTAATCATTAAAGTTTATTAAATAAAAATAAATTAGCAGCAACACTTAGTTTCCCCAAAGGGAAACATATTTTAAAAGTTATAATCTTTTAAGAAAAGCAGCTAAGGAGGAAGAAGAAAAATTTAGTCATAATGATAATTATTAAAAAATAGAGAACATATTTAATCAAATTAAAATTTTATATCTACATAAGAATAACTTTTTCCTATTAAGCCAAACTTTCTATCTTCTTATTTGAATCCTATAATTTTGAAAAAAGATAATATTACCTCTGATTGATTTCTTAAAAATGATGGCTAAAATTTATTAATTTATGATTGCAAATAAGTTAATTTTATATAATATCCCAACATAAAATTTTATTGAAATATATATATATATAGAACCTAATTTATAAAATTATAGAGTTATTATTCTTTAAATTTTCTTTGAAAAAAATTTATTTAAATAATAAAAGCATTGATTTATTAAAAGAGTTTATCTATAATAAAAAATAAGATCACTATATATTATATATAAAAACATGATATAAAATATTATTTATATTTATTAAGATTTTATCTTTTTTATCAATTTAAATTTTAATTATGAAAAGAATAATTATAATCTCTACTACTCATGATATAATTAGGAGAATGAAATAAATCAAATTCTTAATCTTCAAAATTTTCAATTTTAAATTATAATGAATAATCGCTTCATTATCTTTGTTTTATTCTTACGTATCAAACTTTTATGTAATTTAATCTTAAATCTAATCGTTATATTCTTATATAGGTGTTTTTATAGAATTTTCAAATTGAAGTTTAGATTTATCAGATAATATCCTTGTTCTCTCTGAACTCTTCAAAGGCTGCTATTCTAAATTATAATTGGTATTCATTCTGTATTCATAATCTGCATTACTTCTTTCGTGTTTTTACTAAATGCTTGCAGAAGCTTTTGCTATTTTTAAAACCATTTTTGACAATTTTTTCTTTCTAACTTCTATTATAATTAAAATATTTAAATAAATAATGTGATTAATTTTAGTTTGAAAAATGAGTTACCTTTAAATTTAATTAACTCTAACCTTCATTTAATACATCATCCATGTCCATATTTTTAATTAGAAGCTGTTAAGAACACTTTTCTATAGTATCCACGATCTTTAAATTAAATTCCCTCAAAACAATACTGTTAACATCTTCTATTCGAATTAAAAGTTTAGATCTTATTCTGATAAATCATAATCCTCAGGAATACATCCAAAAATTTCAATAATATTATGATGATATTTATAATCACACCAGGCAGGGAGAGGCGTATTAGAACTAAAGGGAATGTCTAAATAATCTCTATTTACTAGGGAAAAAATAGGATTAAAGATACTTTGTCTAAGCTGCATAGCCTAAAAAATTAATAAGATTTTAATAATTTATAATATATATATATATTCTAATATTTATTTTGTTTTTACTTTGACTTTTTTAATTTTTTATATATTGTTAGATATACTCTAACCTTGAGTGAATGAAAAGCTCCAGTTGCTTCGGTTTATCAATCCAATTGCATTTATATATATCAAATAAAATATTAAAACTAAGTTAATATTATCATATTCTTTACTTTTCTTTTAAAGTAATTCATATAACTCCTAGCTATTAATGGTATAGTTACACTAAGATTCTAAATCTTTATCTTATATTTGTTTTTTATTTAAAATTAAGTTTAGTGCACCATATATAGCACTGATATTGAACTTTACAGTTGGTAAACAAATATGTTCATTTTAAACAAAGATTGGAGATATATGTACATACGATTCAAACCATCTATTACAAGGTCGGGTGGATTCAATATTAGCTCTTTTTTTTAGAAATTACATTATTTTTACTTCCCTTTTAAACTATCGTTGTGTTTTTAAAATGTATTAAATGCACATAGATTTAAAAACCATGTATTCATAAGATAACTCATGAGTAAATAAATCCTTATTAAAATCAACATAAATTTATTAATAATTTGAAATTATTTGACTTTTATTGAATTTGAAAGAATTAATAGAATTTCCTACAAATAGAGAAGATATATCAGTTTTTATTTTTTTAATAATTTTAAAATACTATTAAATGATTATTATCCCGAAGTCATAGCATTTTTTGTTAATATTATTTAAATAATAAAATCTTCTCCTTTTTTATGTAATAATTTCCCATTTTATATTATTTTTTACATAAAATACCATAAAATATACCCCTGTACTTGAAGAGACCTATGAAGGTAAGAATACCAGAGGCTATTACAGCTATATAATAAATTAGGGTTAATGCTGGTATTCTATATAAATATATTCTGAGAATATCATAAGCTTTAGAATATCCATCTGATGCCTAAAATTGAGTAATTAATAGTAAAAATATACAATATAAGCTATATAACTAAATAATACCACCACTTTAATATATAAAATATCCCTATTTAGAGAGATCACATTCTCCTTTAATAGTTCTAGCTGATTGATCAAAATTATACCAGCAATTTTCGAAATTTATTGAATTTGTAATTTACTAGTATTGTTTTTTATTTTTTGAACTTCTCACATACACTTTATAAATTATGTTGTCTTCATCGCTGAAAGAATCTTTTTAAAATTAAAAAGAAAATTATTCCTAAACAAACACTTTTCCTTCTTGGTGCTGGTCATTAAATTACTTTTGCAATTGTTTATTAAGTTTAATGTGTTTATTGACCTATAAAAACTTTAATTCTTCAAATTAAAAATTTTAATTTATATTTTCATTAAGACCATCACTTATTATAACCCCAATTTCTAAATTTTAACTAGTAAAAATCTCTAATTTAACTTAGCTTTGAATGAAAAAGGAAATTAATTATATAATAAAATTTAAAAATTAATATTTTTAAAATATTTACTTTATATAATAGTTGATTGCATCTTTTTTACCACTTAAAATTATTTAATTATAATTTCCAGAATATGATATAACTAAACCTTAAAATGTATGCTAAAAAAATACAGCTTTTTTTATGTCAACTGTAAAAGTTACTTCTAGAGAACTTGCGTAAGTTTCAATTATATTTTTGTCTTCTTTGGATGAGGTCATATCATAATTAAAATTTAAGCTGGGCTTAATAACAAAATATATAGGAATTCTAATAATTTTTTTCTTTAATAAGCTATGAAGACCTTCAGCATGTAATTAAATATTTTATTGACTGGGCAAAATTGGTATTTCATTAACATTAAACTTTTATGTAGGATAGCCCGAATCTGAGATATAACCACTTATTATTATTATAAATGCATTTAATAAATAATTTACTAAAATCATATTTATAAACTATAATTTTACAATTTTTAACCAATTTTAAATACGTCATTAGTTGTTTATTTTTCTTAATCCTCGTTAATTCCATCAGCAACGAATAGTACCTTTTAAAGTTCTTGCTCTGTCAATTAAATGTGAACTTATACTACTATAGTATTGATCCCAATCAAACTTTTAGAAGCTAATATCTCTATTTTTTAATTCTCGAGATCAAAATCTATGTTTTATTTCGTTTAATAGAGTTGCTATGGCTATTCTGTAGTATAGTAATAAAATGCCTCTATAATTTTTTATCTAGGTTAAATTAAATTTTAAGCTAAAATTTATATTTCATCTCCAACTCTATAAGTAATAAATCCTTAAGATTTATAATTATATAGGAAATATTAATTATCAGATTTTTTATAATATTCTACATTAAGTTTATCTTTTACTTTTGTTGGAAAAACTCTTTAAAATTTTTATATATATAATAATTACATTAATAAATAAGTGATATTAGAATATTATGAATACCTTATTCCATTAAAAGTAGTAAATATTAAAAAGTCTCCTTATAATGGAACTTTATAAAAGTTAACATAAATTCCGTATTCAGATTAAATCTTTAAAATGTGTAGTATTTTAGGATTTTTATAATCATGAATATCAACAGTTATAAGAGTGTTTTTTATAGTAGAAGCTATTTAGTAAAAAAACTATATTTTTTTATAAATTAACATAATATATTATTTATAAAATTTATAAATTACGTATAAATACTACACTTTCATCCACTGATAAAGACATATTAAGCATATTTCCCTCAATTTTTAAAAAAGATATTTACTCTATGGAATCATAATTATTTCCTATTTAAAATACACCAAACCCATCTGTATAACTCAAAGCCCATACAATATCATCATATATTTTAGATTTTGTAAATTATCTTACTGAATTTAAAACTTTTGAAGCTACTATCGTAATAGTTTTGTAGTCTATTAAAAAATTAATAATTAAAACTTTAGGCTTTTTTTTAATTCTTATAGATTATTATATATTACCAGAAGAGATTTTTCCAATAAACATTTGACCTTTTCCATAGTCAGCACTAAAAACATATTATTCGTCTTTTGATAAACTTAAATATAACACATAATTATTTATTATTTATTAAGCCCCTTTTAAATATATTATATTAATTTAGAATTATAATAATCTACAATTATTTTAATTAAAAAAAATTAATTAGCTTTTTATTATTTTATTTTACCAATAAGTTATGAATATTTATAAGGTTTTTTTTATCTGTTACATCTAAAATAAATACATCAAAACGAGTTGAAACTATTACCTTATTAGGATTGTTTTTTAATCTTAAAATATCATATCCGAACTATCCTTCTATGGTCATTTTTGAAAGAACGATGGGTTTTTACCAATTTTTTAAATCAAGTATAAAAATTGCTAAACTATTATATGTGCCTTATTAAAATAAACATAAGTAAAATTATAATACTTTTCAATGTATAAATTAATTTTATGTATTTTTAATTAAATTTATAAATAATACCTAAATAAACAATATTTTCATCAACGATGTCTGCTTCCATTGAAACTAAAGAATTTAAACCAGGAATTTCTGGATCATCATATCTTTTCAGTTCTTTTAGTACAGGGAGATTAGTGGGATCATAAAGAATTAATCCATCAACTCCATGTACAACATAAAAACGGGTATAGTTATGAGTGAAGCGATGAACCCAAGGCCAAATATCATCAACCTATCCTTACCATTTTTAGCTTTAATTCTGTGCGAACATATTAATTTCTACTTCTTCAGGATATGTTCTTTTGTAAATACGCATTTCTAAGGAAGTTGTAATCTATAAATTATGAAATTTAATTAATATTATTATATAAATTTATTATTTTTATAATAATTTAAAAGCTTATAAAAATAACTAATTCTTACATAAATATAGTCCATATTTTCTTTTGAAAGAAACATTTTTTATAATGTTCCTAGAATGTTTATCTTTTGATATACAAACATATTATTTAAATCTGAACAATCAATGATAATAATTCCTTATCCCACTTAAGTATTAAACAAAAAGTTCCCATCAGGTGATATCCATAAATCATTTTTCATGGAATACGTTTCATCAACATGCACATATTATTCTACAAAGGGAACAGGATAGGTTTTCCCTTCATACTAAGACTAGTAATCAATTGCTATTATTCTATCCCAAAGAGTTGGAATAAAAAGAATCGGTTTAAAAGGGTGCAGAACAAGCTATTATATACCAAATGATTAATCTATGTTTTTTGAAACAATTAAACGTGGGTTCTAAGTATCTGATATATCGATGGCTATGTTTTAAAAATTATTTTCTTAATAATAGTTATGGAGAATAATAAAAAATTTGAATTATATTTTTCACCTTAATACTTAGAATCATTTCCTTAGAAAAAATATTTTTCATTTTCTGAAATTTGGAAATAAAGTGCTTTTCCAATTGCATTGCTTTCTATCGTTTTAATTAACTCATAACTTTCCTAATCAAATATATTTAGACCTAAATCAGAACTAGAATATAACTTTTTCCCTATGAATTAGACTTAGTAACTTGTTTATGGGATATTTTTATATATTTTTTTCTCTTCTATTGAATATAAAAACAAGCCTTCATTTCCGCAACTTATATAGAGAGTGCTTTCATTTTAGGAAAATTTGAAACTATAAATATGGGTGCAAACATCAAATTTTCCATTTGATTTAACATTTTTTTTAGAAATCTTAAAATTTTCAATTGACCCATCTTTATAACTTATAAATATGTTCTAATTATTCGTGGTAGAAATAATATTATTGCTTATTTCACCTATATATAAATATACTTATATAAGATGTCGAATTATCAATAAAAAAAATTTTGATATAAATATAGTTAATTTCTACTTAATTGATGAGTTATGTAGGGTTTAATCGAATAGGAGTAGTACTATTTATTATGATAGATCTACATAAAGGATGCAAGTAAAATAACTATAAGTAATATCTTATTAAAAATTAAAAAATAAATCTAATAGTTAGAAATATATAAATGGTTTTTCTTTTTTCATATATTAAATGTTTTATTTCTGATAAAAAATTATATTTAAATTATTCATTTTTATTTCTTTTTTATGTATTATCAGTATTAATTTTAATATTAACATTAGTCTGCAAAACTATCAGATAATTACTATTTATAATATTAATATTTTCAAAAAGAGTTTGTGGACTATTATCACTAAATATTATATTATTATTTCTAAAAAAACAAAATAATTCAAATTTTGAATATTTTAACTAAAAAATATATAATTAAATTAATAATTAGTTAATATTTAATCAATTAACACACAAGTTAATAACTATCCTCTATATTTAATTTTATTAACTTACTTTTTATTATTAGATTTATATCTTTGATTTCATTTCTTTTTAGTTTATTTTTATTTACTATTATTTATTTTATTATATTTTATAATTATTATTTATATTTCTAAATATTGTAAATAAGTATTATATTATTTGCTTACATGATTAATGATCACAGCTTATATTGATCTTTATGTCCTCATTTATAAAAATTATATATAATCAAACTAAAAAATAATTATGATAAATATATAGACACATATTAAATAAGGAAAGTTATTTACAAAACTCTACTTAAAATATAAATTAAAATTATGATTTGGATCTAAATTAGATCAAGGCATAGGATTATATTTACAGTTTATAAAAAAGAAATAACTTTACTAGCACTATTTTATAATTTCTATTATTAGAATATGATATTCCATTAAATGGATAATTTAAGTTTTTAAATAATCTTTTTTTTATATGTATATATATTTTCGCTTTCATATCCATTCTAACAATATTAAAATGAATAAATTTCTTTAGTTAATGTATATATATAAAATGATTTTGGAATTAATATATAGTTTTAAATATGCAAACTTTTAATTTTATGTTTTAAAATTATGGAAATAACTTTTACGAATAATTAACCAGTGCTAATAAATTGAATTTGATTTATATTAAAATATAATAATTTATAACTGGTTAATTAATATTTAAAACTATTTTATAATAGTGGATCAACTTAATGACATTTAAAAACTATATATATATTTTTATATCACTTATATCTTGTATACTTTATTAGAAGTATTTTTTTAAAATTTTTGCACCGTATACATTAGTCTATGTGATATGCTAATATGTTAATACTAATTTAAAAGATGGGAGAGTATTAAATTAATTATATTAATAAATGTTTATGTATGGTTCTTATCTAAATATATTCCTCAAATTAGATAATGAATAGTAGCTATTATGTTTTTATGATGTATATTAGCTTTTTACTTTATAATACTGTATATCAATCTTAATATTATTAATAATTATTGATACTATGACATAATGATTAGGTTTGTTTATTACAGTTATAAAAATATATATATATAATGTAAATAAAAGATAGCATTTGAAATTATTATTATTAATAATTTTTCTAAGTAAGTTATAAATTTATTAATTTTTATAATATTTATGATATTATTTATTAAAGTGTATATTATTTATGAGGAAGCAATATTAAAACTAATAAAATACTTCTAGATTATTTAATTATATGAGGTTTTGATTGATTACATTAAGAAGTATTTGTAATATATATATTGTATATTGTAGTATTAAATGGTTAAAAAAATATAGTAATCTTTATAAAGAGGGAATAACATAATCAGAATATTAAAAGACTCAATGACTTTTATAATATTTCTATAAAATTCAGGATGTTAATTTTAAATCTTGACATCTTAAATTATAGTTGAATTACTAAAGATTTATAAAATATTAAAATTCTTTTTAATTTGGGTAAACATTATTACATGACTATTTAATTATTTCAAAATTCATATATTTGTATGATTTATAGATTTAAAATTTATAAATATAATATAATTGAAATTCTATAAAATATTATCTATTATACTCATAAATATTTAATACAAATTCAGTTCACATATTCAAAATATTTATGCATTTTTCTTATTACATTTTCTAAAAATTCGCATGAATTTGTTCCTAAACCACACTCTTAATAAAAATCTGTTAGGATTAAGCGGTGCATAGTTATTTTAAATATGAGCACTCATTATTTCATCAATTATTTTCCCAGATCCACATGCCATCGTAAATCCGACAAATCCATGATTTGAATTTAGGTATACATTTTCATATTAATCATATGCTCCAATTAAAGGTAACCCATCAGGAGTAGATCCTCTCTCACATAAATGGGGTTCAGTTTTTAATAGATCATTTTATAAACTATCTAATTAAGGCAGAAGTTTCTTATATTTATTCTTAAGTTATTATTCATTTGGGTTTATGAAATAACCATATGTAAATTTTGTAATATCATTAAAACTTGTAATAAAAGCTATAGAGTCTCCATCAATAAATTAATTTTAATTGTAGAGATCATCTTTAATTTCAGGAGTAGTAGGGAAAATCCAAGAAAATCCTGTGAAATTGATTACTGGCAAATTAAAAAAGTCTTAGGTTCTTCCATTTACGCAGAACAAAAATTTATCAGCAGCTATTTCATCTCCAGAGTCAAGAATTATACTTTTCATTCTTTTTGGATTCGTTTTTGAAAATTTGATATTTTCCTTTTCTACTTTAATTCCATTCAATATATTAACCTTTGTTGTTCCACTTTATGAATTCCTAAATAGTATTCTTTCAACAATTTTGCTAGAAAAAGCCTATGAATTGCAATAATACTCTGAATTTAATTACAAAATATAACCAAAAAAATTCCTTTTTCTGCCTTTTAATTCCACATTTTCACTAAATGATAAGTCTTTTTCTGGACTAGCCACCTCTTTTTCATATATCTTTTTCTAGGTTTCATACTTGTTTCTGTCCTTAAATAAAAATTAAAGACCCTATTTTAACTCAATATCATCTAGATTAATGTTTTCTTCATTTATAACATCAAAAAATGAGTCTTTGCACTACTTTCGTATGTAAGGAAAAAACATTTTGGTGTTTTATGGTACAAGTAAATTATCAACATAAAGAGAGTTCCAAATTCCAAATCTAAGAAGTCTCAATAATCCATTTATAGAAAGGTCACTGACTTCGTACATTTATCTGTAAGGCAAAGCTTATCTTTTAAATGGATATATTCGACTAAAAAATAAAGTATTTGCATTATACTTGCTAGATTTTTGGCAAAGCTTAATTTCCTTTTCAATTAAGGTAATATTGCCATATAGGTTTCTCTTTTGTAGGTAGTAGGCAGACATGAGTCCTATTATTCCTCCTCCAACAATGCAAACATCTTCTCTCTTTTATTCTTTCACTTAAGCAAATTTTTTATGCATAGAAAAGAGTTTCTTTATTGAGTTAATTTCTTTTTAAGCATGGTTGTATTATTAATTTATTTTTTTTTATTTTTTTGATAGTTTTTGTATTTTGTTTATTGAGTATTAGTAATATTTTATGAAGAATAATTTAATTAAAAACGATATATTGGTATAAACGATACTTGTACTATATGATATATAATAAATATGTGGATTAATAAAAGTATATTATTAATATGGAATATTATAAAAGCTAATATAATATACTAACTAAATGGTCTTTAATGGTTTCTATAAGTATTAACTATATCTATAAAATCACATGCATTAATATTAATTAAATATTTCATTTAATATACTATTATAATTTTTAATAAAAATAATAATTCATAAACTTACTCCTATACCATATTTTAAATTAAAACCTGTTTGGATTAAGCGGTGCATAGTTATTTTAAATATCAGTACTCATAATTTCATCAATTATTTTCCCGGATCCACATGCCATCGTAAATCCGACAAATCCATGATTCGAATTAAGGAAGACATTTTCATATTAATCATATGCTCCAATTAAAGGCAATCCATCAGGAGTAGATCCTCTCTCACATAAATGGGGTTCAGTTTTTAATAGATCATTTTATAAACTATCTAATTGAGGCAGAAGTTTCTTATATTTATTCTTAAGTTATTATTCATTTGGGTTTATGAAATAACCATATGTAAATTGGGTTATATTTTTAAAACTAGTAGCAGTGAATATATAATCCCCATTAATAAATTAATTTTAGTTGTAGAGATCATCTTTAATTTCAGGAGTAGTAGGGAAAATCCAAGAAAATCCTGTGAAATTGATTAATGGCAAATTAAAAAAGTCTTAGGTTCTTCCATTTACACAGAACAAAAATTTATCGGCAACTATTTCATCTCCAGAGTCAAGCATGATACTTTTCATTCTTTTTGGATTCGTTTTTGAAAATTTGATATTTTCCTTTTCTACTTTAATTCCATCCAATATATTAACCTTTGTTGTTCCACTTTATGAATTCCTAGATATTATTTTTTCAACAATTTTGCTAGAAAATGCCTATGAATTGCAATAATACTCTGAATTTAATTACAAAATATAACCTAAAAAATTCCTTTTCCTGCCTTTTAATTCCACATTTTCACAAAATGATAAATCTTTTTCTGGACTAGCCACCTCTTTTTCATATATCTTTTTCTAGGTTTCATACTTGTTTCTGTCCTTAAATAAAAATTAAAGACCCTATTTTAACTCAATATCATCTAGATTAATGTTTTCTTCATTTATAACATCAAAAAATGAGTCTTTGCACTGCTTTCTTATGTAAGGAAAAAACATTTTGGTGTTTTATGGTACAAGTAAATTATCAACATAAAGAGAGTTCCAAATTCCAAATCTAAGAAGTCTCAATAATCCATTTATAGAAAGGTCACTGACTTCGTACATTTATCTGTAAGGCAAAGCTTATCTTTTTAATGGATATATTCGACTAAAAATTAAAGTATTTGCATTATACTTGCTAGATTTTTGGCAAAGCTAAGTTTCTTTTTCAATTAAGGTAATAGTGCCATATAGGTTTCTCTTTTGCAGGTAGTAGGCAGACATGAGTCCTATTATTCCTCCTCCAACAATGCAAACATCTTCTCTCTTTTATTCTTTCACTTAAGCAAATTTTTATGCATAGAAAAGAGTTTCTTGATTAAATTGATATCTTTTTTAAACATAATTTTTGTTTTGATATAGTATTTATTTTTTTAGTAATATTGAAATATTAAGAAAAAGAATTATATTAAAAAAGATACTTATGCTTTCCAATATATAATAAATATGTGGATAATTTAAAAGTATACCTCATTTATAAGTAATAAAGTAAATGCCATATATGATACTAATTGTTTTGGCTTTAGTTGTTTTTATATCTATAAATTTATGTGCATTAATATATCCTTTTCTTTTTATAACTTTATTAATATAAAATTCAGTTTATTTATCATTAAAAAAGGGTATTAAATATATCAATATAGTTCTAAATGAGGCCTAACCTGTTTTGGTTATAAATATATTTTATATTAATTTCGCATGATTGAAAGGTTATGTTAGATTTTATTCCATATACAATAGTAATTAATATACAGTAAAAATAATATTGGCATTTAATTTATTTTAAAATAGTTATAGAATATAGTGGATGATAATATTTTTTTTTAATTATAGTGGCTGCTAATAATAATAGTAAACTTTATGCCATAATTGCTATATAAGAATAAAATATATTAAAATTTATATACCCTTCCAAAAAATAATTTATTAAAACAAATATTAATAAAATAAAATATTATTATCAATTTAACTTTAATATCTTGGTATAATTCTATTTATTTAGTTTTTATAACATTAGTCAAATTACTACATAATTATTAAATATCAATAAAAGGAAATTATTTATTTAAATATAAAACTTGATAATTAGCTTGTTAATTCTAAAAAACGGATTTCGATTGGATAAAATATATTATTTTTCCAACCATAATCAATATAGATTTATAAATTTTTTAAGTCTTATTATTTGTGACTAAGTAATTTATAAAGAGAGTTATTTTGATTAATGGACATTTTATTTTTTAAAAATATTTTAATTTCTCTAAAAAATACATAGATGTACCTATTTCAAATATATTTATAATTTATAGCATAATAATTAAACATTTTTTTATACATAAAAGTTTTTTCAAAATAAAGAAAATAAATACTACTATATATATTAAATTAATATCTATATATCAAATGTATTTGTTATACCTATTAATACTTGATTTCAATTTTTACTTGAATATGTTTCTTTTAAAATATTTAAATTAATAAATTAAACAATTGAATTGATTAAATTCCTTTAATGATTATTTAATAATTACCAAAATAAAAATTCACACGAATTCAGAAATCGAAAATAATTTCTTAATAAAAAACAAAAGGAAATATATAAGATAAGGAAATTCCCTTAAAAAATCACATATATCTTTAAGGCATAACTGCTGATAATACATTAAAAATAATTAACATAAGATGTTTGACGATAGCAAGCAAAAAAATAATCACCGCAATTGCAATAATAACAATAGTAAATAAAATATCCTGTTTTCATTAGAGGAGAGGTATTCGAACACGGAGTATTTCCGACTCCCCCAAAACTAACACTAGCGAACATCACGCAGTTATTTTCTAATTTAAACATATTATCGAACATTGATAGCAAAATAACTTTAGAGCATTTCAGAGAAAATGTAGCAAAATTTATTCCTTCTATGAATCATAGAGATGCAGAAATTTACTTTTTAAATTATAAACTTTTGGTTGAAGACGATGCCACATTTGTTATAAACGCAAACAGTCATAATAATCTAATGCAAATGAATATAAACAACCCCCAATAATCAATAGTGATGGAAAAACAATTAACTGCCGATGTGAGAGGATTGGCGATTTACTTTTTCTTGCAACTTTATAGGTATAGCGATAGATGATATTAAATATAAATAATTTTAAATAATTCGATATTATATCAATGGGTTATTCCTTTTTAGCATTTCTGCTAGATACAATTAGAACTTAGAAGTGAAAAAAGAAGGACTAAATTCCCAATTTAATGAAGGTTTCAGACAAAATTCACCTCATTCTCTCAATTTTTCTCCACTCAATTCCCCCAGATCGAAAACGACTCGAGTGCAGACTCATTTTAGTAGTGAAGAAGAGCAAGAAATATTTTTTATTAAAAACAACTTAAAAACAATTTTGCAACTAATTTTAAATGACTTGAACAATGAATAATTCTTATTGAGTTCGAGTGAGTTTAGTTTGCTGGGACTTTTATTCAAAATACCCTTCCAAATTAGCCAAAACAACAGTAAAAAAATCAATTTAGTAAGCTATTGTAATCTCTTCACTTAGACAGGGTAGCGAGTTCCTGGGGCATCTATATAAAACTATATAACTTCGTCTATAAGTTCTCATGAATTGGAAGCGGGTAATGATTAAAATTAGCAAAAAAAATATTAATGTTATACAATGATTATTAGGAGGAATTGTACAGATATAAGGACTCACGAAATCAGTCATGACAAAAGAAGAATCCACCTGCAGAAATAGTGATTTGAGAATATAAAATTGCGAAGATTCTTATATCTACATTGATTCTGCCGTTTCTGCAGTTTCAGTGGAAAATTGTGTAAATACCACTATTTTCGTGGCTGGAGTTCACAAGATAGCTTCGATTTAAAAGTGCGAAAATGTGTAGATTTCCATTTCAGCAAATTTTCTGCGAATTGGAAACACTATTGATTCCACTATACACTACTACGGATCTTATCCTCCTGTTATTTTTGGAGATTGTAGATCTATTATGTTTGCTCCCCTAAATGTCAACTATTTGGAGTATTTGGACAGGCTCAAACAAGCAAAGATCCCTTTGATGTATAAAAGCTCACAAAATTTCGCATAGCCTGTGGTTTTACTAAATAATCCAAATATTAACTTTTCTTTACAAAAACCAACCGATTTTGTGCCATTGATTTTACCCAACAGATTTAAACCAATTCACCACTCTTTAGTTTAAACTTTTGAGCAAATTGTCAGTCCTAACTTTTCTAAATAATTGCAATAATTATTATAAGCATAGGCTTAGTAACCCTCCACAAATGTTATTATTCCTTTGATAGCTCCTAATGAATATAGAGAAGCAGTACTTGATAGATATAAATCCCATAACGATTTGTAAAAAATGATAAAATCACAAGGACTTAATGAGGAAGAATAAAGACACTTGCATTCAGCAATTTAAGGTTATTTCAAAGATTGGTTGGTTACAAGTGGATATATTAAGCCAATTTCAGAATTAGTAAAATTAATAGATTAAGAATGAAATGATATTAAAAATTCTTTTATTTATAATTGACTATTATATCTCTATTTATTATATAAATTAATTAATACTGTATTACAGAATTCAAAAGTTATATTGTAATTTATTTTATTACTAGATTAATAATATTACAAGATTATATTTTAACAAAAAAAAAAATAATAATTTTAAGTAAAAATTATTCAATTAACAAGCTTTTTATAATGAAAATACATTTATAATTGATAAACGCATGTTTTATGCTAATTTAAGGATAGTTCGAATAAGAAAATGGCATTTTCTAGAAAATATTAGAAGTAATTAATATATTATTAAAATAAACTTGAGCTTATATAGTATCATATTTATTATATATCAATATGTTAATAATATTTTAAATTTTATTTTTTAATTTTTAATTTTTTATAGGATATTAATGGTTGCCAGTGGGATGAATATATGCAAGGATATAAATGTTAACTAAAAGAAGTATAGGAAGTTGTTAAGAAAGTAATTTTTAAAGGATTATGGAATTTAGCATTTTTATATAAAAATCAAACATAGATAATCTTAAATTTTAAAATTGCAAATATAAAAATAGTTAAAATAGTAAGGAGCAGAACTGTCTGAAATTCCTAAATTCGTTTTCAAATTATTATAAGAATTCCCAATTAAAAATTTTTAAGTAAAATAAGGGAATTAAGTTGTAAAGACTCTCTAATACAGCAATAATATTAATGTAAATTATTAATTAAATAAATTAAATGTACAGTTTTTAAAAAATTTTCTATAAATAGAGTGTTGAAGATTTGCCAAAATATATTAAAGAAAGACTTTTTAGTTATCAGAAAAGTGGTATACAAACTAGTTTAAAAAGGAATGGCAGAATTTTGATAGCTGATGAAATGGTACTTATGTATATTTATTAAAATAAATATTAATAAGGTATTTTTATTTAAGGGAACTGGGAAAACAATATAATCTCTTGCACTTGTTTGGTTATATAAATAATATTTTCCTTTATTGATAGTTGCCCCTTCTAGTTTAGTAATAAAACTATTTAATAATTTTATAAATAAAAATTATATTTTTTTTATATAAATTAGAAAGAGAACTGGAAATAAGAAATTTTAAGCTGGTTACGAGAAGTATAAGAAAGTGAAATATAGATTATTACGAAAACAGGATAAGCTTTTTTAAGAAATATGAAGATTTTAATTATGTCTTATGAATTGGTTTAATAATATAAAGATATCTTATAGTAAAAATAATTCTAAATTGCAATAGGTAAGATTATAATAATTAATATAAATAAGTTATTTATAATAAAAAATATTTATATCTTATTAGCTGACGAAGCTCATTATTTAAAAAATGCCAAATCCAAAAGATCAGAAGTACTTATTCCTATTCTCGCCTAATGTAAACATGTTATTTTGCTCACAGGGACTCCAGCTATGGATAAACCAAAAGTATAATTATAATTTTTTAATTGAAATTAATTTATGCATTAATTTTAATTGATAGGATTTGTATTCAATTTTAAGTATAATAAGACCAGATATTTTTAACTTTTTTAAAGATTTTGGAAATAGATATTGTGATCCTATGGTATCTTAATGGCATTCCGGACTAGATTATGATGGTCTTAGTAATGGATAAGGTATTTTTTAAAATAAATATTTTTTTTATTAGATAATAATAAATATATTTCATTATTTTTTAGAGCTAAACTATTTATTAAATCGATTCTTCATGATCAGAAGATTAAAAGATGATGTTCTGTAAGATTTACCTTTAAAATTAAGAAAAATTCATAAAATTTAGCCTGATAAAAAGATTTCAAAGGAAATTTAGACTCTTTTATATTCTTCAGGAGATTTAATGTAAATGGAACAATTTATAGAGAATCTTGTCGTAAATTTAAAATGAAAATAATTATAAAATTTTATTTATTTTTGATTTCCTTATCTTGAAATGAAAGAATGTTCAAAAAAATGATATTAATGAGGGAAGTAATTAAAACAATTAATTTTCGTTTTGGAATTAGTTATAGAAGTGTTATGGATTAACTGGAAAAGCGAAAGTTTAAAATGCTTGCAATTTTCTTATTTAAATACTAAAAGAAAAAGATAAAATAATAGTATTTGCTCACCATTAGGAAGGTTTAATTTATTTGAAATATTATTTATTTTATATAGAAAAATATTAAATTAATAAAATGTTAATATTTTATTCAGTTATCAGCTAAATTGCAGACTTTTTAAAATAAAATAACATTAAATTTATAAAAATTGACGGCCAAGTTGAAGCTAATAGGAGATAAGAGGAAGTTGAATTATTTCAAAACGATGATACCATTTAAGTCAGTATATTATCATTGAAAGCGTCTTCATTGGGCATAACATTAACTTCTGCAACAGATATAGTATTTATAGAGGTGGTCTAATAAATTTTTTAGTTTTATTTATAAATATTTCAATATTTGATTATTTCTTAGCTAATTTGGAATCCTTCTTTGATGCTCCAGGCTGAAGATAGAGCTCATAGAATTGGACAAAAATAATTGGTGACTTGTCATTATCTTATTTGCGAAAACACATTAGATAATATTATATACTAAAAAATATTAAGAAAAATGGAAAATATTTCTTTTGCTATTGATGGGAATAACAAATGTAATTAAAGAGACTCTTCTTTGACTTAAATGGAGCATTTAAATAAATAAGTTTGTAAGAATAATACATAAAGTGTAAGTACTATAAGTTCCTCTTCTAAAAATAAAAAATTTAACAATCAGATATAATCACTAGATATTTAAAAAATAAAATTACCAATTATTTTTATAATACATCAAAATTAAAGATTAACCAAATTAGATTGATACTTAGGAATTTTAATTTAATGATTTAATATCTAATGGTGATAAAGAAAATTCATATGATAATACTATTTAAAAAACTAATTGTCGACAATATAGTATTATTGATAAAATTAAAAATAGAAAAAGTTTTGGGTCGAGTTAAACGGCAATTAAGTCAAAAGATTTAAAAAATAATGTGAATAGTTTTAATAATTATTAGAAGGATTCAATTATAGGCAACGACTAATAATGTTAGAAATAAAATTAAGAAAAATTTGACTATTAATAGAGTTGTGTTGAAAATTCTAGTAATCCATTTGTTAGATATATAAAGTATAAAAAAGATGATGAGAATATATAAAACTAAGAAAATATTAATTATGATTATATAGAAAAGCAAAAATAAAATAAATTTAAAATAATAATTCTTTAATTACAAAATAAATTTTGAATTTAATATAAAAGTCTAAATAATAATAAAATGAAGAACTGGAAAATGATGATATCAGTAAATAGTTAAATGGAGTAATTATAATTGTAATTTACATAATAATACATTATTAAAATAACTAAACATTATTTTTTAGAAATAAGGATCCGAAAATTGTTAGCAAAATTAAACTATTTAAGAAGAAAAATTTCATTAAAAAGAATATTAATTATGGCATAATTCTGAGTAAAGTATTCATCTCATATTAGCTAATTATTACTAAAGAAAATTATCTTTTATTAATTAATGCAGTTAACTAGGTATCTTTTTTACTTATCAGTAATATTATTAAAATAAATCTGCTTATAACTTTCTTTTTTATATTTTGATAGATAATAATATCTAGAATGATGAATTTAGTAATATATCAATTAATTAAAATAATCAATCATCGGATGTATCTGTTACTGATGAATATTTAAATAATTTATTAGAAACTTCATAATTT
This sequence comes from Miamiensis avidus, assembly GCA_037039885.1. Classification (NCBI taxonomy): domain Eukaryota; phylum Ciliophora; class Oligohymenophorea; order Philasterida; family Glauconematidae; genus Miamiensis; species Miamiensis avidus. Next base: position 793,942 of record JAWVGU010000016.1, read on the forward strand.
AAAAAGAAAAAAAACAATAATTTGATAACTTTAATATGAATAAATATGAAAAAAATTGTAAATCTTAAAGAGTAGAATAACTGAATTACAAAAAATTGCCAAATTTTTGAAATTATAATGTCTATTACTAAATGATTAATTAACTAATTTAAAAATTATTTATATAAATAAATACTAATTAAATATTAAAGAAATTTCCTCATTTATATCAAATTGTAAAAGAAAGAATAAAATAAACTATGCAATAATGTTATAATTTCAATTTTGATTTATTTGTAAATTAGGAATATATAAATTATAATTAGATTTTTCTTATAAAATGATATTTCATTCCTTTATTAAATCAAAAATTATAATATAATATGGATGATATGAATATATATCAGAATTTTCTAAAGCATTATCGTTTTCATTTAAGAGAGGTACAACTAAAGAATGCAGAACAGCTAAAGATATCACTTTATTATCACTTTAAAGATATTAAATATTTTAATTCAATATATTTCCTATACTTGCGACATGATTATCGGTCTAGTAAAAATAATGTTTAAATTATTAAGCAGAGTTCATATCGTTATTTTAAACTTCATTTATAATCTATTCAAAATCGCAAGAATTAAAATAAAACTCTTTTAACCATTTTTAAAACGATGTACAATTTGCATTTATGTAATTATATCCTTTCATTTAAAATATAATATATTTTTAAATATCTTATATTCTAATAATTCTCTATATTTTAAGTGTAGAGAAGTTAATTTTCGGTATTGATTTATATTCTTATTTCTCAATATTTAAATTTTCTTTATATTAATCAATTTCTTATTAGAAATCGTTGATTTTTAATTAAAATGATTCTTTAGATTCAATATAAATATTATCTTCTTCAATTGATTAATCTTTATGTTCTTCTATATCTGGTTTTTTGTTATAATTTATAATTTTTTTTATAATTCTTCTATTATTGCTTAATTTTTTTTATATTTTCTTCTATAATATTAATTGTGTTTTATATTTTTTCTAATTTTTATACATTTTCAGATTTGAAACGATCAAAACCTGAAATTAATTTTCCGCTGACTTAATAGTATTCTATACTATTTTGGTCAAAAAGCTCATAAAAAAAAGTACCAGTCTTATACAATTGTGTTAGTTTCCAAAATTTAGGAAAAATATTTTCACTAAAATTTGCTTAAAAAATTATTATATTATAAATAATTAATTTGAGTAATTAAATTTTTTTTTAAATTTACATACTACATTAGTAAACTTCTTATCAATACATATTTCACTAACAATAGGAAAAATATAATCTTTCAGAAAATAGCCCTATTATTATTAGTTAGGCTCATCTTAATAAGGGCTTTGGTTCTGTTTTATATTTTACTTTAACTTTTTAGGATTAGACATTTATGGAACACTTTTTTTAAAGACAAGTGTAAAGCCTAATGTTTCAGTCAATGCTTGTTAAGAATTTAAAAATGAATTTTATACATTTTGCTGTTCGTGCAATAAACTATTATTAATATCTATTTATTTTAGTGGAATTTTCTTTATAAGTTAATAATTATATTTTTCACAAACGTTTTATATTTCTAATTCCTGGCTTTCACTTATTTTTCCATAAACTTAAATACTATTTTTATACTCAATTTATATCGTTTCTTTTATTTCTTACTCATATTAATTAAAAAGTACTTTTATTTAATGAGAAGCTTTAAATATAGAATCTTAGCTATATCCCTTAAAAATAACTATAAAAAAAATATTATTTTATTAAAATTATTTAAATTAATTTATAATATTTTAAAGTTTTTATTACCTTATTAATTTTAATCTATATCCATTGTTTTCACTTTGTTTTCGGTTTATAACTTAAATATTTAATAATCTTATATGTCTTACCGTTTAAATAGCTCACTAAACTTTACAAAGTGTCTTATAATTGAATTCAATAATTATTGTTAAGTATTTTTATCGCTATAAATTTTCTATAAAACATGTGAGTCTTCTTTAGATAATTCATACTAAAATTAATTATAATATTTTTATTTTATTTTATTTTATTAAATTAAATTAAATTAGAAATATGAAATAAATTACTTGATTTTATATACTTTTTTCTAATTTTGTTTCAATATCATATTTTATTATTTATTAAGAAGTCAAGAATCTTATATTTTTTTTAATATCGTATTCTTCTACATAATAATTTGTCTTATAAATAGTTGCAACATTTTTGAAATTCAATTCTACAAAATCTGTATAGTTTTCTATAATTTCATTCAATTGCATTTTTTTTTTTAAATTTAATAACTTTAATAAATAGGATTAATCATTCTATTAAATTTACTTAAATATATCATCTTTAATTTTTCCAAATAGAGAAAATTCGGAGATATTCTATTTTTTGTATAATTCAATAATTTTATTACATCCTTAAAATATATTTTCAAACTGGTTTAAAAATTATTCCATATTCATCACATAATTAAATTTAGAAAATATGACTTCTTTTTAATGTAAATTAACAAATATTTCTACTATCATTTCCTTATAATCTTATTATTAATTTTCATTGATCAACTCATTTTTAAACATTGTAAATTGGGCTTTAGAGTATATTTCATTTTTTTCTTCACTTTTTTAATACTATTCATAAATGGTATTTATCATTTGCTGCTTATTTAATTAAATGGTATATTATTAATTGGATTATTAATTTTAAAGGGACCATATACGTACTTAAGGGCTTTAGAAAAAACTAATTTGTTTGATAAGATGATTAAATATATTTTTCATTTACTCACATTATTTTTAATCATTTCCCACTAATTAAATGCTTTTAATGTGCATTCTTGCTTCTTCTGATGCACTCAGTAAAGTGTCTAAAATTATATCCCTAATCATTATTTCTGCAGGAACTGAGTGCATATTATTTTCCGGAACAAGCAAGAACTTATCAAATTAAGACGAAGGGTTTTCTATCATTTTCAATTATTGTAAAAAATGTTCTTTGATTTCTGGGTCTGGAGATTAGGGCAATATTATTGTATAGTTTTCTGCTGCTTTATTTTCAATTTGTTCAAGAAAAGTTTTTTTGAAGCAATTATAATAAGACAATTTTTAAAAATAGAAAATAAATTTTTCTTTATCGTAATCATCATCTGTAACCACAAAATATACCTTCTTTTCTTCTTTTTTTTGGGTTTTATAAATTTTCAATTTTTGAAAACATGGAGGTTGTTCTATATCTCTTGGGTTGCTATACTATATCTTTATGTTTTGAACAAAATCTTTTTCAATTACTCTTTTCTTTTAATTCTTATATTGTTATATAAGCTATGCTCCTTACACATCAGAAAATTGCCCATTACTAAAAATGTTAGAAATAATAACTTGAGAATATTCTGTTTCTAAATCAATTTAACCGAAAGATATTGAGATTTTTATATCATTTAAATTTAATTCCTTGTTTTGGTAGTTAATTTACTTCAAAGTAAAGGTTTCTACAGCTATTAATTAATTATTGTAATTTATTTTTCTAAAATATAAATCATTAAATGGTTACCTTCTAAATTATTTTCAAATTATTTAGGGCAATTTTAAATGCTTAAATCTTTTTTTTTCTCTTCAATTATTTCAATATCTATAGCGTGTGATTGTTGAAGTCGCAATAAAGAAAAATATTTACTTTTTAATAATTATAGATACTATTCAGGATTTATTGTATTTATTCTCTACTCTAAGATATTTAGATCAATTTTTTAAACAGTGCCATCTAAATATTCTTTAAATGAATCTATACTAGATTTAGATCCTTTGAATTCTAGACAGTATTTTAATTATTATATATTATTATTATTTAAGTTGCTGTATTATTCTTTTATTATTTCTAAATCACTCAAAATTTCAACATTTAATTCATTTGATTTATTTTTAATCTCCTAAATAAACAAAAAATAATTGTTCTATTACAATACTAGTAATATTATTAAAAATAAAATATAATTACCGATTCAAAGTATTTGATTAATATTTGAAATTGAATATTTTTTTTAAATGAATATAAATATTTAAGTGGATTCTATAATTCATATTCTTTAATTATAATTTACTCTAACTTGCGTAGTTATAACTAATCATTACTTCCAAACTTTAGCGATTAACTATCAGCTTACTAATCTAAAACAATATTATATTTTGTTAAAAACATTTCTGCTATCTATTTATTTTTTATAATCCAGTTTGCTGCCATGTCATTTTATAATATTTCATAAGAGAAAACATTAAAATCTTTGATGTTTTATATTATGTTTTTTTAATATTATTATTCAATTTTATTGATGCTTTTTTTTCCTGTTATATAGTATTCATAGGTCATTCTACCAGTATAATTTCTATCGTATTCTTTATTTTTAATCATGAATATTTCAGGATCTAGCTCAAGTATTTCACTTTAGTTTTCTAAATGAATTCTATGGCTTAATATAAAAAATATTATTTAAAATTAACATAATATTTTAAAAAATATTTCTTCATTACCTAAAGCATTCATTAATTTAAATAATATAGTTGTTTAATTAGCCAGAAACTAATTTATACTCACCTTCTGAAAGATTTAATTTTACAAATTCTGTGTCAACCGAATTTACTATTTTGTTTATAAACTTTTGTACATTCGGCTTTTCATTTTTTTAACATATGTACTTTAGATCATAATTTTTACGATGCCGAACCAAAACATTTTCAAACTTATTTTAAACAATAGTCTAAATTTAATTCTTGCACTTAATATTTAGATAGGAAGTTATAACTTCTTCTTTAATTTCATTTTATTGTTTAAAAATTTTTTTAGCTGTTAAAGACATAGTATCATAGTTATTATCGTATTGTTGTTTTAGCTTTTAGTTTATTATTTCATTAAAATTAATAAGATATTGAGCTGAGTTTTTCATTAGATTTGTAAAATTTTCGAAACATTACTAACTTACCTCTTCTTTTTCACAATAAAACAAATGTTGTTTATTTGTGGAATTTTAAAGTTTAAAATATTTTATTTTTTTATAAGATTCTTTATTTTAGATAAATTTTACAAATGACTTGTTCAATTTTTCATCCCATTATTCTACTCTTAACTGATAATATAATAAATTTTAATTCTCTAATAAAAATTTATAATTGTTTTAAGATTTATTAAATTACTTTATTATATTATTTTTCTATCTCAATGTTGACACTAGCAACGTCAATATTTTAAACACTCGAAATTTCTATATAATTATCTTATAATAAATTCATTTTATTGCAAGTACTGTCAATTTACATTTAGCCAAAAATTTATTCTAAATAAAATTTCAATTTTTGTTTTTAAATGCCATCTTGCTATAATATTGTTTTATAATTGATGTCAATTGGAATTTATTTCATTTAAATAGACCTAATGTTCTTTGAAATTTAAAGAAATTTAAAAATAAAGAATGAAAAAGTATTTTTTAAAATTTACACTTATATCTTATTCGAGTGATTCATCTACTAAGTCTAAAATTTATTAAATTTTTGGAACACATCCTTAATAATTTAATGCCTCTTCGATATCAGATTTTTGCTCCTCATCCAATTTATTGAATATCATCTAGAATTGAATTTAATCTTTAGGAACTAAATTTTATATTTTAGATTTTAAAAGTTATTTTATTTAATCATAACTTAAAGAAACACTAACTTAAAACATTTTATAGTCTTATTATTCTTCCTAATGAATAGAACTAATATTAATAATATTTAAGCGGTTATTTTGAGAGTCCATTTTGTATATTTTTTAATATTTGTTATTGTAATTATTAAATATAGATTTTTATTTCAAATTCCCCTATTTATTAATAATAAATATGCCAAATAAAAGGATAAGTTTTAATTGTATGTGATTATTATTATAATTATTCAGATTATTCTATGCTTATACTTATACTGTAATTTTTTTATTAATATTAATCAATTAACCACATTATATATTAATAATGGAAGAATACAAAGACTTACTTATTTAATAAGTAAAACCATAATTTTAAAGAATTGGACCTAATGAAAAGCATCCTTTGGCAATATTATTTTAGAATAAGCCTTTAATTCCTTATATAAATGAACAATGTAGATCAGCAGATTGTATATACGATATGTCTATTTTATTGGAAAAATTTGAATAGATGGGGAAAAATTAAAATAGTGAATTTCACTGTTATTTCTGCCCGGAAAAGTTGATGTTTAGTAAATTTTATTTAGATCCTAAAATTAATGACTTGATTTAAGAAGTATTTAACAAGTAAATATAATAAAAATATTTTATTTTTAAAAAACATATTTTTATAACTTTTTCTGCAGATATAATAAGGGAACTATTGAAGTAAATGAAATAGAAATAGACAAAAACTATGACTACACTGTCATTATTGATAAAAACAAATTTACTTCTTTCAATAGACTTTCCTATCTAAACGTATATAATGATTTACCTATATAACTAAACTATACATCTGAAGAGAAAAGTAGACTTCGAAGAGATTTTCTTGTTTATTGTAGTAAAACAACTTACATGTAAGATTAATCAATTATTATAGAGTCCCTTGAGCGACAACTTTCCAAAGCAGATGTGCTTTCCTATATAAAATCGTAAATAAAAAATATAAATATTAAGATATAGCAAATGAATAAATTAAAAAAATAAATAAATTTATCAAGAAATGGAGAGAATATGAATACTGATATAGTACTTTATTTAATAAGATATGCATATATATGTTAAAAACTGTAAAAGAAACCTGAGAATGACTAGGGATTTTTATTTTTGGGAGTTGAATTATAGGATCTTTCTCAAGTTTAAAATTACTAATTTTACAGACATTTTGGAAATGAATTAACTGATAACCAAGAGTTAGATAATTTTAACTACATAATTTTATTTACTCAATTCGATAATAGGTTTGTATTAGCACTTATAAATCTTGATGACTCTATTATATAGATAATTGGTCATTTTAACAATGAAATGTATAACCATATGAAAAATATTTCCAATTTTATATTATAAGAATAGTTTGGTCTATTATAGTTATAGTTTGAAGAAAATAATAAAAATTAGTTTTAAGATTAATCAGATAAATAAGGAAATCAACTATTCATTGGAATTCTAATGCAGATGATAAAAGACAGTAAAATAATTTAAAAAAATAATTTAATTTCTATTTTTTTTTTTTTAAATTAAAGAAACTGCTTAGTAGTTAAATACTTATAGTCAAAAAAATATTGAAAAATTAGTCTAAGAATTTAATGAAAAAAATCTATGGGTGTTGCTTAAATTATGGGAAAATTAAACCGGACGGGAAAAAATTGATGAAATTATAAATGGAGCTTCTCCTTTAGATAAAACCAGATAGCTATCTTATGTAGAATCTCCTAGAAAAAAACACAGTAATGTAATACAACCATAAAAAAGTAAACATCAAAAAAATTATCCTGATGATAACGCTTAAGATCTAGCCTAACCAAAAAATATATTAAAATTATAAGAAATTATGAATAAACCTAAAAAAAAAATATAGCAGAACTAATTGGAAACATAGAAAAAGGAACCAAATTAGTAAAAAATAAATAAAAAAGTGATGCTTATTTTTAAGTATTTGTGGTAATTTAATAATTTTTGCATTAAAATTTTCATCATTATTTCTTAATTCTTTTTTTTTTAAATATAGAAAAACTTAAAAAAGATTAAGAAGAATAAGAGTAAAGAGAAATTCAAAGGAGATTAAAAGATTATCAAGGTCTTATGCAGGCAGCTAAAGAAAGGAAACCTGTATTGAAAAATACAATAGAAAATCTTGACAGACTATTTGGAAATGCTGGAAAATGTAATTAAATAATAAGTCTATTATTTTATTTATTGAAATTAAATATAATATACATTCTTATATTATTATTTTGTTTTACACCAGAAAGCAGCATATAATAATATTAAATCCCGAAATATGAATTAAAGCATATTTTAACAAATTATGAAAGAGAAATAGTATAAAATTTAGCCTTAGAATAAAACTAACGAGAGAAAGAAATTTTAAATTTCGGTCATTTCTATAATTAAGATAGCATGAAAGATAAGTAAAACAAAAGAGTTAACTTGATACAAGCTGAAGAATATATTAATAATTATAAAGAGTTCGAAAAAGTAATGGAGTTTCATAAAGCAAATAGTCCTCAATTATATTCGAAGTTGAAAAAGGAATTTGAAAAGGCATACTAAGAATCATTGTTTGAAAAAATGGGCATTCCTATGGCTAAACATTAATAAAACTAAGCAAAAGAAAAGTAAAATAAGAAAAGATATAATGAATTTGAAGATAAGTAGCAGCCATCATAAGTTTCTATAAATAAAAGTCAATTATTTCGAAACTAATCAGTGGCATCTTTCAATATAAAAAGCAATAATAATAATTTTAATTCAAATCTATTTAAAAATTAAGGTAATTATACGATAAAAATATATATTTTTATTATTTATAATTAATAAAAGATAATGAAAGAGATAAAAAAAATTATAAGATGGCGATTTTGTTAATTAAAAGGCCAATTACTTATAAGGAAAAAATAATTTCACTCATGTAATGTGTAGCAGATTTGAAAAGTCTATTTCTCAGCAAGAACTTTTAAATTTAGATGAATTAGGATAATTAAATGAGAATTGTCTAAATTTTTTTATCAGGTTTTTTTCTAATTTTATAATATTATTGTTATAATTTTAATTTCTTACCACATCAAATATTAATTAAAAGATATTTAGAAGAAAAATAAGAGGTGTAAAAACAAAATAGACATATTTTAATGCTGACAACTACTTTTTATAAGTGTTTATGCTGTAAAGATACTAACAAGGATATATACACCACAGAAATAGAGTACGATAAGACCAAAAATACTATATAAAAAAGTATACAGACAAATTGCTTAAGTAAAAAGATTAGAAAGAGCATAAGAATATCTTTGATATGTTTTCTTTCATTGCCGTTCCAGTCATCGTAGAATTCGGAGTTACTATTCTGGTAGCTGTTGAAATCAAAGCGAAAAAAATATTGGTATTTGATATAGCAAACGGATTAAAGGAAAAATCAAATATGGCACTTAAAGGTATTTAAAAATTAATTTGATTTGCAATTATTTTATTAAATGATAATTTATAGATAATCAAATAGTAAGAAATATTTTCAGGTTTTTTGATTTAGAAAATGGAATGAAACTGAATATTGACCACTGGGATTTTATTAAAATATAAACTATTATTATTGACCAGTCCAGCAATATGGCTACTTTATTTACAGCATATTTTATATATTAGCTTTACATAAAATAAGCCAATTTCTATATAGATGAAAGATATATCCAGGTTTTCAAAGAAAAAATAAAAGAATTGTTTTTTAAAATTGGAATAACTTATAATGTGGAGGAAGAATTAAAAACCAAATATTCTTATTTCCCTTTATGATAAAACAAATATATTTTAAATATAATATAAGAATTTAATATACAATATAATTTATTAGGTCTATACAAAATATATATTTTTAGAAATAAAAAAAAACAAAAATATTGAAATTAAAGGATATTTGCAGTATATATATAATTCTTTAATTTAATATTTCGAATAATTTACTAGTTATTATTTCATAAAATTCTTAATTAAAATTTGCTTTTAGGAAAATTAAAACATAAATAAATAAATAAAATTAGAAAACAAATGAAAATGATGAATAAAATATTTTTAACAATACTAATTTAAATTCAATTTTTTTTAATGAAATAATTATTTTCTGGTACTCATTGCACGAATGAGTCTTGGAATGGTTGTATATGCGCTGGAGCTATATGTAGCAGTTGTAATAATGGTTATTTCATGCAGATAGATTAAGATCCTACCAAAAATCACTGCTGTTCCTTTTAGTGTGGTTCATGCGAAAATCATAATAATGCAAGCATATGTTTAACTTGTGCATAATAAGGACACTATTATTCACCAAATGTAAATTCTAGATTTTTAAAAATTTTAAAATTTCAAGACATTTATTATTTTGGAAAAGGATTCAAGTTGTAAAAAGTGCCCAAATGATTGTCCATAGTGTAGCTATAATTAAGCATAGGGAACAGTTGTATGCACTGGCTGCAAATTTGATATAAAATCTGAAGGTTATTTAAATAGTTTATGTGTGGGTTGTCCGTAAGATTGCAATGAGTGCTTTTCCGTTAATGGTATTTTATAATGCTAATAATGCAAAGGTATGATATATCTAAAATCAATGCAATATATAATTTGTTCAAATACATTTACATTTTTTACTTTTAATAGATGGGTTTTATTTAACTTCGAGCTATTAGTGCATTTCTTGTGGTCAAAATTGTTAAAAGTGTGAACAAGATGCCACACTTTCGTAAATAATAAAATGTACCCAATGTAAACAAAATTATGCCCTATCTGCTCAAGGAACATGTCTATAATGTCCAGAAAAAGCTTAGGAAGGGTGTATTGATAATAGATGTGTATTTAATACTGCTATTCTAAGTAATTAAAATGTTCCGTTAACAACCTGCGAGGAATGCAGAGATGGAACGGAATATAAAAAAGGGGATATAGTAAACTAATTTTGATGTATAACTTCCAATCAGTTTAAAAATATAGAATTATGATTAATTTTTAGGATGCATATGTTAAAAATAACAAAGGAGTTTGTGAAAAATGCCAAATAGGTTGCATTTAATGTTAATATAATTAAGATTCAAATGAAAGTAGATGCAAAAAATGTATAGATTATTTTCTTTTTATGAAGAAAATGAAGTGAGTGATACTTCAAAAACATTATAAATTTATGCCCTTACTCCTTAATAAAGTTGTGTTGAGTGTAATATACCTGGTTGTGGAAAATGTGAATATGTTAATGAAGGAAATTTTATTTGCACTAGATGTAGATAGTAGGGCTATTATTATTAATTAAACACTAAATCTTGCGTTAGCTGTGGAATTGAAAAGTGCAGTAAATGCGAAGAAAAAGATGGTATTATCGAATGTCAAGGTTGTGTTTCAGGATTTTATCCAGAAAATAAAGTTTGCACCTAATGTCCTAAAGGATGCGAAAATACTAGTTGTTAGATTTAACAAGAGTAAAATAGATAGGTTATAAAGTGTGGAAATGGAACTATTATTAACCAAGCTGTTTTGAAATTCCTATTCCATTAATTAATCATTTTACTTTTTTTTATCATATTTATGTTACAGTGAAAAATTAATTAATTTTAAAAAAAATTTAATAATTAATATATAATATGAAAATTATCCAAATATATTTTTTTTTTGAATAAAAGTTGTAAAATTTACAAATAAATTATATATGTTCTATAATTAGTAAAGAACTAATGAAATATAATAATATATTAGTAAATTTTGATTATTTATAAATGAAAAATTAATGTATTTAATTAGCATATAATTCCTATTAAGAATTTAACCATTACTTGTCTTTATTAATTATCTTCATAAATAAACGAAATAATAATAAAAAATTAAAAATGAATACAAAAAAAGCTTTGACTCATATATTATTAAGTATTACCATTGTAGGTATTGTAAATTCTGCTTTTACAGGGACTGATTGTACAGCTGAGGGTGGGATGGTTGCAACTGCAATGGGAAACTATGTTAAAGCTGCAAATAAGGCTACCAGTATTAATTGGATTAAAATACCAATCATAATAGATGTTGCTCCTACGAATGTGGGACTTGTGAGGATTTTACAGATGGAAAAATTTGTTTAACGTGTGTGAAAACAGATTAATATTATTCTCCCAGTGTAAAAACAATATTTTAAAAAACTTTCATTATCATAATCTGAAGATATATTTATATTCATAAGATAATTATTAATTATCTAAATTGTATTAGTAAAAGAAATGCATAAATTGTCCTGATGCTTGTTCTAAATGTCACTGGGATGCAGGATAAGCAAAGGTAGTATGCGATGCATGCTTGAAAAGTGACCAATATTTGGATGATGGAATCTGTAAAAAATGTTAAGATACCTGCTCGTAATGCCAATTTGATAATGTAAAAAAGAAGTAAAGTGTTCCAAATGTTATGGTAATCATTAATTAATTTAATTAATTGTTCTATATAAACAAATTTTAATTTTATTATTTTCACTAGATGGTAGTTATTTAGCAGCAGACTTTACCTGCGTTTCTTGCCAACAAAACTGTGCAAAGTGTGGCTTTGCTTAGGGAAGTACAATAGTTTAATGCACAGAATGCAAAAAAGATCACTTTATTACTGTATATAAACAATGTGTGCGATGTCCAAAAGAATAATGTTAGGTAGAATGTCCGAAAGATAAATGCCAAGAAGCTTGCACATACGATCCCAATAAATACGCACTGAGTCCAGTTTGCATTTAGTGCAAAAAAGGAGAAAACTACTATGCAAATCCTACTGATCTGGTGAGAAAATTAAATCGTTATTAAAACAAATATAAACCAAATATATTTAAATTTATTTGTTAATCCTAGGTATCTTATGTAAAAATATAAGATGGGACTTGTGCAGCCTGTCCATAAGGGTGTATAGAGTGTAGCTTCAATGTTGATTTAAATGAAATTAAATGCTTAAAATGTCTTAATATTTAGATACAGAGGGAAAATGAATAGTATTCTAAAAATATTTAAAATAAATTTTATGCACTACATTCAACCAAATGCATAGAATGTAATATTCAAAAATGTGGAGCTTGTAGTATTTCAAACTCATAGCAACCCATATGCACTTAATGTATTTAAGATTACGAGGCTCTTCATCATAAGTTGTCTAATGATGCAATTAGTTATAACAATGGGTCTAAAGATATCCCAATTATCCCTTATTATGTGCAGTCTAGCAGTAATTCTTGTATTATCTGTCCGATAAAAAATTGCAGAGTTTGTGAAGAGCAAGACGGAAAGCCCATTTGCACAATTTGTTATGTACGACATTATAATAAGACTCCATTTGATGATTGTATTTCTTGTCCTAATGACTGTTTAAGATGTAATTATTAATAAGGTAAAGATATTAAATGTTATTAGTGCTAAGATGGATATTATAGATTGAATAATAAGAGCTGCCACAAATAAGTGTTGTTTGATTTACTTTTACGTGAAAATACTTATATAATATTCATAGGTATGCTATTATATACTATTTTGATAATTGGATAATGAAAATCTGTTTATTAATTATTTAAATATTTATTATATCAAAAAAATTATAATTTTACTATTTTATTATATATAATAATTATATAACTGAATTACTCAAACATACTACTCATTAATTTATATTTTATAATGTGTAATATATCATATGTTATTTAGTATTCAATGAATTTTGGGTTTTTTTAATTGTTTTTATTAAGATAAGTGATATTATATTTTTATAAAGCAATATTTTGGTAAGGAAAAATTTAATAAAATAAAATGAAAAATAGTTTTTATTTAATAACCAACAAACTTATTATTAATCAATCAAATACAATTGATTATCATTAATTTTGATTTTATAATTACTTAAATTTTCAAATAGTAGTGATAACAATAAAAAAAATAAATCACTAAAATAATATTAAAAATTTATAATAAATAAAATTATAAAAGAAAAATTTTGCCTTAAGTAGCGAGAAAAAAACTAACCATATATAATAATAATATTTTTTTAAATATACGAAAAAACCAAACTAAAATAAAAGTAATAATAAAATGTAATAGGTAGGAGAATAGTCTGTTGAAATAAATGAATATTTCAAAGAATATTTAAGATTTTTGGGATTGCATTCTACTTTAGAGTGCTTTGAGGCAGATATGAAGGTTAAATAATCTTAATTAAAAGTGCTTAGTAAGTAACAGTAATAGTAAAAACAATAACAAAATTAGGAAGAACTACCAAGAATATGCCAATTGTTGAAAAATGATAATTTTAAAACCAAGAGGGAACTGAATTTAGAAAAAGAGTTGAAGGCTCAAAATAAGAAATATCAATAGATAGCCTAAGCGGGAAGACAAATTTTTCAGTTTCGATAAATCTGTTGCAAATGCTACACCAATTCAAAGAAGTAAGTTGTTAGAATATATAATAATTTTAGTTAAATTAAATATTATAAAACTATTTAAAATACTAATTTTTTTTTATTATTTGCGAAAATTAGACCTAAAAAATGAGGGGTTGTCAGAAACTTTAGAAAATTATAAAATACAATTGGGAAAATACCACAAAGTGATAATCAATGAAGGAAAACCCGAGGGAAATGAATTGATTACTGAAACTGTAATGCAAGAACACAAAACGAAATTGTTTAAACATTATAATGAGTAAAATGTAGATGGAATGATTGAAGTATTGTTGAGTCTTAGAGTTAATGCTTTACAAATAGCACCTGGTAATTATCGGATATTTTATTGATAAATAGATATTAATCTAACATTTAAATTTATAGAATTGAGAAAAAATTTGGTTTATGAGTTAATCAGGAACGATATCTTCAATGTAGAAGCAACAGAAAAATTCGATTTCATCACTAACATGCTTGACATCAATAATTAATCTCTTAAACACGCTATTTGTTCTTTGATATCTGTAATTTCTTCCACTTTAAGAGGAGTAGAATATCTGAGCTTAGGAAATAATACTACTGTATTAGAGAGAATAATAAGGGTTAATTAATTTTTGAAATAAATATAGTAATTTGTTTGTTTTATTTTATAATTTTTTTCTCTTTTAAAAGATCTTAAAAGATTAAGAAAATGGTAGTGTCACTTAGAGATTTTGTTTGGCTATTTTGTAAAAATGTTCCATAAAAGAGAGTATTGTTCCGATATTTGTAGAAAAGGACCTGATAAGCTGGGTTTTAAATCTTATCAAACTCTCCATAAACAATAAAATTCATATTTTCTGTTTGGATTTCGCAAGTGCTATGTTGGCTAATATAATCCATACTCCCAGCACTTTGAGTTTTATGGAACATAATCCTTAAGTTGCACTGAAAGTAATTTCAAAAAATATATTATTTTTTATTTAAACGAACGAAATTATTAGGTAATGGAAACTATGCTGTAATTCATAAGAGAGAATATACCTGTTAGTGTATTAATGCATTTGTTGATTTCTTTATCTTACCTTTCAAAAGAGCCATATTAATAGTAAATGGATGAATGCAGTTTTGTTGATAGAATTTCTGAATTTGTTGAGTATTATTCGTAAATAAATACAGCTGGTAATTAAAATAATTAGTACTCGGTGGTTACTTTTTATCAACTTACAAAATTTTATTTATTTATAAAAAAATTTAAATATCAGAAAATGAAGCTGCAGAAATTGATAAAAAGACTGTTTTAGATTTGTGTGCACATATGTTCCATCCTAAAGATACCTCTTTGGACCATAGTACTACTTTAGAGCTCAATGAACTCAAAACTGAAGATAGAATAAGGGAATATGAAAATGAATAAGGAGAGTTAATATTTGAATGCTTTTAAGACGAAGTAAGTTGAAAGACTTGTTTACATAGCAATTAAAATTTTAAATCATGCTTATTTTATTAATTAATTGAATAAATAGATAGATAAATAATTATTATATAAATTTTTTTTAATTTAATAGTATTAATTTAAGTAATTTAATAGAAATTTAAATAATAATAAAAATTTTTTTGCTTTTCTATTTATTTAAGTTATAATAATTGATTTAATTAATACGAATTCAATAATTTATTTTTCTTTAATTCAATCAATCATTCATTATCTATATTAGTCAATGAATTATTAGATTAAATATATTTGATTATCGTAGAAAAAAATAAATGAAACTTATAAAATTATGTTGTATTCACATATTGTGATTTCTATGGTATTGTAATTAAAATTTAAAAATATAAATAATTTATCATTATTTTATTATAAAATCTAATGTTAAATTAAATTTTTCATTATTATTACTTATTATTTGTAACTTAAATTGTACTAACAATTATAATTTTTCTTTATATATGATTTATTGCTTTTTTATTTTTTGATGCTTTTTAATTATTATTGGCAGTTATAAATTAAAAGAGAAATAAGGTGTTTTTGATTGAGAAATTAATTAATTAATTGAAGATTATGAGATTAATTATATTAAAGAATTAAATTATAGTCTTTGGAGACACTATTTTAATATTGAGAAATTTGCTTATCTATTAATGTGTATGTAAAATTATAATTTATTAGTAGTTTAAAACTTAAAAAATTAATTTATAATACATTTACTATTAATTTGAAAAGAAACCTTTAGATTCGTTTGTTTATTTATATTTTTATTAATATATGTTTATATATACTTTTGATAAATACTAAATTTGATGAATTATTAAAATACTAACTAAATAAATAATTTTTTAAATTGATTAATTGATTAATTAATTAGTGTGTAGCTACTCACTATTACTTTGATAGGAGTAAGCAAAAAATAACTAATAAAGAGTCTTAAAAATTTTGGAACTTCTTTAAAAAGTTTGTTTGTTTGTTTTTCTTTAGTGAGAAAGTGAGTGAGTGATTATTTAATTAAAAATCAAATATTGAAAAAAATAATATATATATATAAAGAAAATATACGATATAATTAATTAAATAAAAAAATAAAGTATATTATACATAAAAACCCTTTATCTAAAGGAAATAAATAAAAAAAGGATAATATAACAAAAAATGGCCTCAGCTGTGCTAACTAGCAAACGGTGTGAATGGATAAGTAACACCATTTAGGATAGCTTGGGTTGCAAAGACCACCATTGGGATGTAATTTTGAATTTCTTAGTTTTATAATTTAAATTTGATCCTGTTTTTTGAATATGTAAAATATGTGTAACAAACCTACACATTGTAAAACAATTGTAACCTACATACACACATATATATATAATACGACAAAAATCAAGGCAATGATAGACTGAATTTAAAATTTATAAAAATTTAGTTTATTATTAAGATAATAATGAATGTTTTTGAAGTAAATAATTTCCATTTAACTAACCCATTTTTATTTTTCGTTAGGAATGTTTGTAAGTGCAGACTAATGCAGAAAGAATCGAAGACTTCCTGATGGGTGAAGGACCCAATAAGATATTCTTTTATTTTTAAATTCAAGACCACGTCTAACCTGATGACATCAAAGACGCTGGAGTAAAAATATTATAAATTAAAAGATTTCTTTTTGATTAGTTTTTAGTTGGTTCCCTTTTTTTTCGGGACTCATTTTGTTTATTTTTTGAAATCTTTGTTTAATTTTTTGAATGATTTTTTTAGTAATAAGAACCAGTTCTCTTCGTGACGACCGGAGACAGCGAAAGAATTAGAGAAAAAGCTATATGGTTCTTGAGAAATATCGCTCCTGACTAAAAGCCTACCAAGATCAGAATTGATGAACCCTCTGATAGCGATGTAAATTATATTTTTGAATGCTTTAAGTTTTTTGGATAGTTGCATTATGAAGATTTTAAAAATATTTTTTATAAAAAGCAGGCAAAACCATTTAATTGCTAAAAATATTTAAATAATTTTTTAAACAAAATTTTTTTTAGCAAACGAATTTTATTGATTGATATAATTTTAAAATACCATTATATTTGAATGAATAAATAAATAAATAAATGATGGTTTTAATAATTATTTAAAAAAAAATTAGATCATTTGGGGAGAAATTACTCCTAACACTATTCCCTAATTGAGCAGACTTATGGAATATATTTACAGTCCTGCCATTGAAAAATTATACGAAAGTTAAGATAGTGACTTTTGGTAAAAATGTAACGAAGAGAGCAGAAGGTAGAAAAACAAATTTTTTTTAATTGAAAAAATAATTAATTACTATTTAAATAAAAAGTGAATTTTACAATATTTCCAACAAATTTTCCACCGAGGTTAAATAAGCTATAAAATTAATGACCCCTGGAATTGAATTGTTTAAATTGGACAAAGATTATTTGGAAAAGCTGGAAACCGATCCTTAAAGAACAGACTACTACAAACAAAAGTTCACTGAATGGATTGGAAAGATCAAGAAAATGCTGAACGACGACTCCGAATAGAGAAAAGACACTTAAGACGCAGGTCCTTCTACCGAATTGGTATACTGGAGACAAAGGTAATTAAGATATTTAACCATTGATTATATTAATTAATTAAGTTTGTTATTAAGTAAAAAATTTTTTTATTAAAGGATGCAAGACATCACTCACTGGAACGAGCAACTGAAGACTCAGGACTTTTTGACTGTTAAGAAGCACTTGATGCAATAGAACAAGGAGAAGTAGACCAACACTGACGAACAAATCAACAACTCGATCCAAGAGTACAACAGACTGGACTTGCAATTGACTGACAAGTTGAATGAAGCCAAGGACAACGTGAAGTATTTGGCGACTTTGGAGAAATTCATCGAGCCGTTGTACAAGGGAACTCCCCAGCAAATAATCGACTCTTTGCCCGCATTGATGAACGCCATAAAGATGGTGCACACAATTGCCCGATTCTACAACACTTCAGACAAAATGACTGGGCTGTTTATGAAGATTACGAACCAAATGATCAAGAACTGTAAGGAAAGAATTCTCGAGGGAAGCAGAAAGAGTGAAGATCTGTGGAAACGAGACCCGATTCAGTTGATCGACACCTTGCACCAATGCATCAAATTGTACAGAGAGTACAAACAGTGCTACAATGACACCAAGAAGAAGGTAGCTGACATGCCGAAGGGAAAACAATTCGACTTCTCTGAGACTCAAATTTTCCAGAAATTCGAACACTTCGTGCGAAGACTGAACAAACTGATCGACATCTTCCTGAACATTCAACAATTCAACTCGCTTGCGAAACACAATTTGGAAGACATGGACACTTTGACTGCCAAATTCAACGACATCATCGAGCAGTTCAAGAAGAACAAACACGATTTGCTTGACACAAACAACATCACTTTCGATCGAGACTGGGTCGAATTCAACGTCCAGATTTCGAAATTGGACCAGGAATTGCAGGCTTTCATCGACTCGAACTTCTCCAGGTTTTCAGACATCGAATACTCTTTGAAATTGTTGAAGAAATTCGAGGCCACCATTAGAAGAGAGCCTTTGAAACACAATTTGAAGCAGAAATACTCATCCATTTTGCACAATTACGCTACTGAGTTGGACACAATTTCGCGAGTTTTCAAAGACGCGAGAGACAACCCTCAGAACTTGCAGAACATCATTGTCAGAAACATGCCTTCTGAGGCTGGAAAAATCGTGTGGGCCAAACACCTTTTCTAGAAAATCACCGGACCCATTTCCATGTTTCCTGAAGACGTGATTCAGTCTGGGGAAATCAAGAAGTACTACGGAGCGTACAACGCCCTGGGAAAATCTTTGACGATTTACGAGTTGTGGTACAAACAAAACTGGATCAGCGAGATCGAGAGGAGCAAGGCCGCTCTGCAGGCGACACTGATCGTGCGTCACGAAAAGTATTCAAAACTGTGGGTGAACTTCGACTATGAAATTTTACAGTTGATCAGAGAGGCTAAGTGTTTGGATAGACAAGGAATCGACATTCCTGAGTCTGCTAGAATCATTTTGTTGCAGGAAGAAAAGTTCAAAATGTACAAAAACGAGTTGGAGTATGCGTTGAAGGAATATGAGAGAATCAACTCGAAAATCAAACCCATTTGCAGAGACCTTTTGCAGCCTCATTTGAACGACTTGGAACTGAAATTGAGACCCGGAATGGTCACTTTGACATGGACTTCCATGAACATCGACTCCTATTTGTACCACGTACACCAGGGACTCAAGAAGTTGGAACAGTTGATCATCAACGTTAACGACATCATTGAAAACCGAATCGAAATCAACTTGAAACAGGTTTCGAAATTCATTTTGGTCGACTTGCCCAACGACTCCAAGCCCATGACTTTGGAGCAATTTGTGTACAACCAGGAGACTTTCATTCAAACTGAAACGAGCAAATTGGTTTCGAAGAATAAGGAGGTCGAAAGCGCCGTGGATGATTTGATTTCAACGATTTGGGTGTACCCATTGGACCCTCACGTGGACGGAGTGTCTTCTGATTAAACGAAGAAAATCAAAAGGTACTACTTCTGGTACTTCTACCAGGCTCTTTTGAATGCTACACAAAACTCTTTGAACGCGATGAAGTACAGAGTGTGTGGTAAGAAATCGTCTTCTGCACAGAACAGTTTGTAAAATTTGAAGCCATTTTTCGAGGTGCAGGTGCAACTGAACAGTGGACAGAAGACATTGTCGCCCGACTTGGAAGACATTTAGAAGGCCATTAATAAGGCCGCGACTGCATTGTTGAGATGTTCTAAGAAGTTGTACAACTGGAACCAGAGCAACAAGGAAGACGACAAAAAAGACACCTTTTACGACATGATTGCCCAGGACAAGGAAATTGTGAAGGTTATTTTGCTGTTGACCGGAGCTATTCAGGGTACTAAAAATAAAGTGAATGAATTTTTGAACGGATTCGACTAGTATTTGGACGTATTCAAGAACAACGTCGTGGAGGAAATCAAGGGCTTCGAAAAGATGAATCCCACTCTGCAGATGTACGAAGACAAGTTGAAGGAGTACACGAATATTGAGGAAGAAATCGACCGATTCACGGAGTCGCACAAAATCGGAGCTATGGAGTTGAAGACGAAGGACATTTGCGAGTCTTTGAAGGCTTGCGCGAAGGAGTGGAAGTTGCACTACTCTTAAAATTTGCACAAAAACGCGAGATCAAAACTGGATCAGTTGACTGAACAAACGAAGACTTTGCAGATTAAATTGTCGAAAGATGTGAAGGACATCGACTCTTTGGGGTATGTGATGGAGACTTTGGAGGAAATCAGAAACAAACAGGCGGAAATCGACATGGAATTCAACCCCGTTTTAGACATGTACCAGTTGTTGGACAACTATTTACCCGGAGGGATTTCCGACAAGGACGAGTAGGACCACCGATCGCTTTTGCGAAAGAATTGGGATCAGTTGATCGTGCAGGCTGAAAGCAAGCGAAGACTGATGTAGGAGTAGCAAAAATCGCATTTGAAGAGTTTGAAATAACACGTGAAATAGTTCGTCGTGGAGGTGCAAAACTTCAGAAAGGAGTACGAAAGAGATGGACCGATGGTGAACGGAATCGCCCCGCAAGAGGCCATGGAAAGATTGAGGAGATTCGAAGACGAGTACCAAGTGAAACACAAATTCTTCCAAATCAACAGAAGGGGAGAAGAGTTGTTCGGATTGCAGAAGTAGGCGTATCCGGAACTGGAAAAGACTGACAGCGAAATCCAAAACTTGAACAAACTGTACAATTTGTACGACACCGTGATCAAGTCGATGAACAACTTCAGGGAAAAGCCTTGGAGCGAAACTACTAGGGAAGACTTGGTGAAGGTCGAAGAAGACGCGATCAAGTACGGAGACCAGTGTGTGCGATTGCCGTCCGATTTGAAGGCCTGGCAGGCGTACAAGGAGTTGAAGCAGAAAATCGAAGACTTGAAGCAAATTCTGCCACTGATTATGGACTTGAAGAAGCCGTCCATCATGGAAAGACATTGGATTCAGATTTGCGACATCACGAAAAAGCAGCTGAATTACATGAACCCCGACTAAATGTTGATTGAAGATTTGATAAGTTGTAATTTGTTGGACCACCAGGAAGACATCATCGACATCACTGATTCCGCCGACAAACAACTGAAAATCAGAAAGAATTTGGACGAAATCGACGAACAGTGGAGCAAGGAAGACTTCACTTTCGCCACTTGGGGAAAGAGAGAACAGCCCCTCATGTTGGGAGGAAATGTGACTGAAATTTTGGAAAAATTGGAAGAAGATCAAATGACTTTGGCCGGTATCAACGCCGCCAGACACGTTGCACCCTACAAACAAGAAGTAGAGGGTAAAATCAGAGTGTTTTCCGACGTAAATGACACCCTTGATTTGTGGATCAAGGTGCAGAAGTTGTGGAGTTCGCTTGAACCTGTGTTCACTGGAGGAGATATCGCCAGACAAATGCCGTTGTAGGCGAAACAATTCGCCGGAATCGACAAAAATTGGATAAAAATTATGGAGAAATCGTTCGAAACGAAGCGAGTCATTCCTGCTTGTCAAAACGATATGTTGAAGGACTTTTTGCCAGATTTGAACGCGAAACTCGAAGAGTGTCAGAAGTCATTGGACGACTATTTGGAGGGAAAGAGAAAGAGTTTCCCTAGATTCTATTTCGTGTCTGACCCGACCTTGCTGAAGATTTTGTCGCAAGGGTCTGAGCCGAAGTCGATTATGGGTGACTTCGAAAAATTGTTCGACGCTATTTCGAAGGTCATTTTCGAAAAGGACATGGAGAAAAAGGGGTCCAATTTGATGTTGATTTCCTCGATCATCATGGCTTTGGGAGCCGACGAAGAAGTGATTCCGCTCGGACAGCCCGTGCGATGTGAGGGAAACATCGAGACCTGGCTGAAGAATTTGGAACTCGTGATGCAGGAGAGTTTGCAAGACATTTGTAGAAGGGCCGTGCAGCAAATTTTGCAACAGAAGAATGCCGGACTGAAGGACTTTTCGATAAACGAGCCTGCGCAGGTCGGACTGATGGGACTGCAAATTTTGTGGACACAGTACATGACGGAAGGACTGGAAGGTCTGCAGAAGTAGAAGGGAATCATGGAGGAAAAGAGACAGAAAATTTCGCAAATGATGGACATTTTGAGTGCCATGTGTCTGGAAGACTTGAGTACGAAAATCAACAGAATTAAAATCGAAACACTCGTCACGATTCAGGTGCACCAATACGATATTTCGCAAGAAGTAAAGTGTAAAGATGTGAACGACTTCGAGTGGCAGAAACAAACGAGAATGTACTGGAAAATCGACGAGGACAACTGCTTCATTTCCATCACTGATTGGGACGCTCCCTACTGTTACGAGTATTTGGGAGCCAAGGAAAGACTTTGTGTAACCCCATTAACAGACAGATGCTACATCACTCTCGCACAAGCAATGAGTATGTACTACGGAGGAGCTCCCGCCGGACCAGCCGGAACTGGGAAAACGGAAACCGTGAAGGATTTGGGAAGAACTCTGGGAGTGTTCGTCGTCGTTACGAACTGTTCCGACCAACACAGATACAAAGATATGGCGAAAATCTTCAAGGGACTTGTGCAATCCGGACTGTGGGGTTGCTTCGACGAATTCAACCGAATCGATTTGGAAGTGTTGTCCGTCGTGGCCATGCAAGTCGAAGCCATCACTTCTGGAAGAAAACAACACCAGAAAATGTTCATGTTCCCGGAAGAGCCGCACCCAATCGAACTGAACCACTCCGTTTCTTACTTCATCACGATGAACCCCGGGTACGCCGGGAGACAAGAACTGCCCGAAAACTTGAAAGTGCTGTTCAGAGGAGTGACGATGATGGTTCCCGATCGAGAAATCATCATGAAGGTCAAACTGGCTTCCGTCGGGTACAACGAAAGAGGCCCGCTTTCCAAGAAATTCAACGTTTTGTATAGACTTTGTGAAGAACAACTCTCGAAACAGAGACACTACGACTTCGGACTGCGAAACATTTTGTCCGTGCTGAGAACAGCCGGAATGACGAAACGTCAAGAAGTGAACTCGGCCGAAGAAATGCTTCTCATGAGATCGCTCAGAGACATGAATTTGTCTAAACTCGTCGCCGACGACATCCCACTCTTCAACGGACTGCTAGCCGACATCTTCCCGAAGCAAACGAACCCGCCCAAAAAAACTTACCCGGAAGTCGAAAAGGCGATTCCCGACATCATGAAGGACTTCCAAACAATCGTGACCACGGACTCCTTCCACCTCAAAATCATCCAATTGTACGAAACCTACTTGGTACGTCACGGATACATGTTGGTCGGACCTTCTGGAACAGGAAAAACCACGATCATGAAGATTTTGACGGAGTGTATTTCCCTGAACGCGACGCAACCCACGCGAATGGTGCGAATGAACCCGAAGGCCATCACCTCGCAACAAATGTACGGAGTCAAGGACGAAATTTCCGGAGACTGGGTCCCCGGAGTGTTCTCGACGATTTGGGAAAAATCGAACAGCAGACAAACGAAATACAACACGTGGATCGTGTGTGACGGACCCGTCGACGCCATTTGGATCGAAAATTTGAACACCGTGCTCGACGACAACAAAATCCTCACCCTCGCCAACGGAGAGCGAATCCTCATGACTGAGAGCTGTAAACTCGTCTTCGAAGTGCAGGATCTCAACAACGCCTCTCCCGCCACCGTCTCCCGATGTGGGCAGGTGTACGTGTCGCCGACAGATCTCGGATATCAAGCCGTGATCGACGGATGGATCCAAACAAGAAAAATCAGAAGTGGAAGAGGAGAAGAAGCTGATAAACTGAAGAAAATCATCGACAAATACGTGATCAATTTCGACATCCTGATCTCCGTGTACAAGGCCTGCAACAGAGACCCCGTCATGTCTAGTTCCGAAGTCTTGAAAGTCACCTTTTTCCTGAACATTTTGAACGGAGTTCTGAACCAATTCATTCAAATGAACAAACACATCGAGTCGGAAGCCCAGTACGAAAAAATCATCCTCTACTCCATGACCTGGGCCCTCGGAGGACTCTTCGAAAGCGAAGAAAGAAGTCAGTTCCACGAATTTTTAAGAGAAAAGAACTGCCCCATTCCTTAGAAAAAAGAAAACGAAACCATTTTCGATTACTACATTTCTCCCGACACTCTCGACTGGAAAATCTGTACTCCCAACGAGTGGATCCCCCCTCAAACCAAAGGACCCGTCAACTTCTCATCACTCCTGATGCCCACTCTCGACTCCTTCCGATGCGAGTTGATCGTAAGAATTGTTTTTTTTTATCATTATTTACTTCTAATAAAATATTTTTTTTTTTTTCACAAAGTTCAACTTCATTTTCGGACAAGAAAAAAGACCCAAAACTGACAAGGAAATCAACTTGATTCAGCAAACCTGTATGGTCGTGGGAGGAGCCGGTACCGCCAAGACTTCTTCCGTGCTGATGTACTCTGAGAAATTCGACAAAGAGAAAATGCTGTTCAAGCGAATCAACTTCTCATCCGCCACAACCCCCTTCATGTTCCAACAAACAATCGAGGCCGAATGCGACTTCAAAGTCGGAAAAGACTTCGCGCCCCCTCACAACAAACAAATGACTATTTTCATCGATGATATGGCCATGCCTTTCGTGAACATGTGGGGAGACCAAATCACACTCGAAATTGTGCGACAACTCGTCGAACAGGGAGGATTCTACATGTTGGAAAAGACAACGATTGGACAATTCAAAAACATCAAGAATTTGCAATACATCGGAGCCATGAACCACCCCGGAGGAGGAAGAAACGACATTCCCAACAGAATGAAAAGACAGTGCTTCATCTTCAACATGATTTTGCCCCTCGACATCACTCCCATCTACGCCCCCATCATCATGCACACCTTCCAACCCAAATACTTCAATGAAGAAACGCAGAAGGTCATCAACAACCTGACCAAAGCCACCATCGAATTGTGGAACAAAGTCAAAAACACCATGCTCCCCACCCCCACCAAGTTCCACTACGTCTTCAACATGAGAGAACTTTCCAGAATCTTCAAAGGAGTCCTCGGAACCCAAAGAAAGGTCATCACCTCCTGCAGTCAAGTCGGAAACATGAAGCCCGAAGTCTTCTTGGTCGGACTCTGGAGACACGAATGTGAAAGAGGTAATTTATAAAGAGGGGATTAATATATATATATAAATAAATAAATAAATTGATGGATTAATAAATAAACAACAATAAATAAACAACAATAAATTAATAATTAATAAAATATTTTTGTACCTAGTTTTCGTCGATAAAATGACCAATTATAAGGACAAAGACACCATTATGGGATACATTAACGAAATTTCTCTTGAAAACTTCCAGCAACTGGACCAATAGATTCAGGAACACTTCTCGTCGGAAAAAATATTCCTGTTCTGCGACTTCTTGAGAGAAGACCAACGAAACGAAGACGGAATCGTCGAAGTGGAAGCCGAAAGAGTTTACGAAGCCATAAACAACATCGAAGTTCTGAGAAACAGAGCCAACCAATTGCTAGACGACTACAATTTCAAATACTCATCCAAGAAGATGGAACTCGTGCTTTTCGACGACGCTTTGAAGCACTTCCTGAGAATTTCTAGAATCATCACTCAAGCCAGATCTTCCGCACTGCTCGTCGGAGTCGGAGGTTCCGGAAAGCAATCCTTGACGAGACTGGCCGC
This sequence comes from Miamiensis avidus, assembly GCA_037039885.1. Lineage (NCBI taxonomy): Eukaryota > Ciliophora > Oligohymenophorea > Philasterida > Glauconematidae > Miamiensis > Miamiensis avidus. The sequence goes on from JAWVGU010000016.1 coordinate 820,363, forward strand.
GGAAACCGCGAAACACGTCTGCCAACAAATCGTCATTTCGAAGAGTTATCAGGTGAAGGACCTGAAAGATGACATTAAAATCGGATTCGACAACGCCGGAAGACTCGGAAAACCCGTAACCTTCTTGATGACGGACGCAGAAGTGAAACATGAAGACTTTTTGGAGTACATCAACATGATTTTGTCTACGGGAGAAATTCCAGGACTGTTGCAAAAGGACGAAAAGGAAATCGCGTTGGGAGAACTCAGAGGAGACTACATCAAACTGAAAAACCTCGGAAACCAAGACCCGAACGTCAGTGATTTGTGGAACTACTTCGTCGACCGAGTGCGAGACAATTTCCACATCGTGTTGGCTTTCTCGCCCGTCGGACAAAAGTTCAGAGACAGAGCCCGAAAGTTCCCCGCCCTCTTCAACGAGTGTACGATCGACTGGTTCCTGCCCTGGCCCGAAGAAGCCCTCGTTTCCGTGAGTGAGACCTTCATCAAAGGATTCTCCGAACTGCACACTGACTCGCAAACGAAGCAAGAACTCATGAAACACATGGGTAACGTACATCTCATGGTCACCCACGTCACAGATCTGTACTTCCAACAAATGAGAAGACAAGTTTACGTCACCCCTAAGTCCTTCCTCGCCTTCCTCAACTCGTACAAGGGTCTGTACATGGAAAAATACAGCGCCCTCGATGCGCAGGGAGAGTCGTACACCATCGGTCTCGAAAAAATCAGCGAAGCCACGAAGGCCATCAATATCATGGAAGTCGGACTCAAGGAAGAGGAAATCAAACTTAAAGAGGCTCAGGAAGCCACCCAAAAATTGCTTGAAAACTTAGAAGTCGAACAAAAGAAGGCACAAAATAAAAACGTGCAAGTACAGGAAACTACTAAACAATGTGAAAAGTAAGCTGAAGACATAGCTAGAGATAGAGCCGAAGCCGAAAGAGATTTGGAGGCCGCGATGCCCGCCCTTTTGGCCGCCGAAAAGGCCGTTTCTTCCCTGAAGCAAGCCGATATTGTCGAAATGAAAACGAATAGATCACCTTTAGACATCATCAAATACATCATGGACGTCGTCGTAATTTTCTTCCAGGGAAAACTAGCCCCCATCGTAATTGAAGAAAAAGTCATGAACAAAAAAGAAAACAAAGCCATTTTCTTCTTGAAAGACTCCTGGGACGAGGGAGGAAAGGCCACTCTCGCCAGTATGGATTTCATGTATCAATTGAAAAGTTTCGAAAGAGACCAAATCAACGAAGAAACCATGGAGTTGCTCGAACCCTACTTAAAATACAGAGATGACTGGTTCAATGTCACCTCCGCCGCGAAAGCCTCCGTCGCTGCGTCCGGAATTCTTGCCTGGGCCGTCGCCATCGCCGAGTATCACATGAAGTCCAAAATCGTCAAGCCAAAGAAAATCATGTTAACGATTTAGGAAGGAAGACTTTCCGTCGCTAAGAAACAATTGACGAAATCGCAAGAAGAATTGCAGGAAATTCAGGCCTATTTGCAACAGTTGAAAGACTCTTACGCGAAGCAAATCGCAGAGAAAAACGAATTGGAAGCCAAAGCCACGAAAACGAAAAAGAAAATTACGACTGCCAGGTCTCTGATCTACTCCCTCGCTGGAGAAAAGGAACGTTGGGGCGTCGGAGCGAAGGAAATCGGAGAACAAAAGAAACGATTGGTCGGAAATGTGTCTCTGTCCTGTGCCTTCATCAGTTATTGCGGAGCCTTCAACAGTGAATTCAGAAGCAAACTCGCCGTCGAGTACTTCGAAAACGACATGAAGAAAAGAGGAATCCCCCTAACCCCGAAACTGGAATTGACTAAATTCCTCGTCGACGACGCGACGATCGGAGAGTGGAACATCCAGGGACTGCCGAAGGACGACCTGTCGATTCAGAACGGTATCATGGTCACGAACAGTAAGAGATTCTGTCTCTTCATCGACCCGCAAACGCAGGGACAAAACTGGATCACGAAGAAGTTCCAAGAAGACATCGACCCTAACAGGTCCATCACGAACCAGTCGCACCCGAAATTCAAAGACTTCTACCTGAAATTCTGTCTCGAAAACGGAAAGTGTCTGATCGTTGAAAACATCGAAAACGAAGTCGACTCCATGCTCGACCCCGTCCTCGAACAGCAGTTCATCAAAAAGGGAAAATCCCTCATTATCGACGTCGGAGGAGTGCAATTCGACTACGACATCAACTTCAAAATGTTCCTCACCTGTAGACTCGGAAACCCCTCCTTCTCTCCCGAACTTTCCGCGAAAGTCACGATCATCGACTTCACCGTCACGTAAAGCGGTCTCGAACAGCAACTCCTCGGTAAAGTCATTTCCAAAGAACAGAAGGCCTTGGAAGACTCCCTCACGCAATTGCTCGCCGGAGTGAACCAAAATACGAAAGACTTGGCGAAATTGGACGCCAACTTGCTACAAAGACTTACCAGTTCGCGAGGAAATCTGCTCGACGACACAGAACTCATGGACGTGCTTAACAACACGAAGCAACAGGCGAAAGAGGTCGCCGGAAAGCTGCAAGACGCCGAAATCAAAACGAAGGAAATCAACGAAAAGAGAGAACAGTATCGACCCGTCGCCATCAGAGGTTCCGCCCTGTACTTCACGATCATCGAAGTCGCGGAAGTCAACTGGATGTACAACTCCTCGTTGGGTCAGTTCCTGAAACTCTTCAACGAGAGCATCGACAACGCCCCGAAGGCTCAACTCCCCTCCAAAAGAGTCGAAAACATCATCGATGAACTCACCTTCCACGTCTACAAATACGTCAACAGAGGACTCTTCGAAAAGGACAAAACCGCCTTCATGTTAATGATGTGCTTCAAAATCCAAACCACAGCCAACAAAATCTCCTCCGCAGACATCGGACTCTTCCTCAAATCAGGAGCCTTCCTCGACATCAACAACGAAAAGAGCAGACCCGTCCAGTTCATCACCGACAACGTGTGGCTCAACATCCTCTCCCTCTCCAGACACAACTTCGGCCCCAGCAACGAAGCCATGGCCATCTTCAAAGACCTCCCCGACTCCATCGCCAAAAACGAAACGCAGTGGAAGACCTGGATCGAGAAAAACGACCCGGAAAACTCCCCCATCCCCGACTTCTCCGAAAGAATCGCCTAAGAAAAAGACATCGGACCCTTCCTGACCCTCTGCCTCATCAGATCGCTCAGAGAAGACAGAACGAGAGTCGCCACGATCTAGTACATCGGAGCCTCTCTCGGCCAGCAATTCGTCAACCCGATCTCCTACCCCATCGAAGACATCTGGAAGGAATCCACGAACTTCGACCCCGTCCTCTTCCTGCTCTCAGCCGGAGCCGACCCCACCACCACGATCGACGAGTTGGCGAAAAAGAAAAAGAAGTTCCCCTGCGACAAAGTCTCCATGGGAGAGGGACAAGAAGTCGTCGCCAACAAACAAATCGAAAAATGCGCCGAACAAGGAGGCTGGATCATTCTCCAAAACTGCCACCTCGGACTCAAATACATGCAGGAAATCGAAACAAATATCATCAACCCGGAAGCGCCCAAATTCCAACTGCACGAAGAATTCAGACTCTGGATCACCTGTGAAGCGCACCCGAAGTTCCCCCTCGGTCTCCTCCAAAAGACCCTCAAGGTCACAAACGAACCCCCCAAGGGACTCCAAGCCGGTCTCCACAAAACCTTCCACACCGTCATCACGCAAGAAACGATCGAAAAAGTCGAACACCCACACTGGCACTCCCTGATCTTCACCGTCTGCTTCATGCACTCCATCGTCATCGAAAGAAGAAAATTCGGACCCCTCGGATGGTGCATTCCCTACGAATTCAACTACTCCGATCTCGAAGCCAGTCTCATGTTCCTCGAAAAGTACCTCACCAACCAAATGCAAACCCCCAGCGCCGACGGCCGCTCCATCTTCATCTCCATGCCCGTCATCAAGTACATGGTCTGTGAAGTTCAATACGGAGGAAGAATCACAGACGATCTCGACAGAGAACTCTTCAACGACTATGGAGAAAAGTACCTCAAAGACGGAATCTTCTCCCCCGAATACCAGTTTGACTCCATCGCTGTCGAAGGACAGGGCGCCCGTGAAAGATTCTCCTACAAAATCCCCTCCCTCGGAAACCAAGGAGAACTCGTCAAATGGCAAGAATACATCGCCACCATCCCCCCCAACGACAACCCCGAAGTCTTCGGACTCCACGCCAACGCCGATCTCACCTTCAGACTCAAAGAGTCCCTGGAAATGATCGCCACCATGATGGAAACCAGACCCAAAGAACAAGCCTCCGGCGGAGGAAAAAGCAGAGAAGACATCGTCCAAGACAAAGCCAGAGAACTCCTCTCCAAACTCCCTCCCGTAAATAACGTTATAGATTTACTTTGCGAATACTTAATTTATATTTTTTTTTTTTTTAAATAGGACTACAACATGGCCGAAGTAAGAGAAACTGTCAAAAAACTCCCTGGACCCAAATAACTCTCCGATAAAGGACTTTCAGTGCCCCTCAACATCTTCTTGTTCCAAGAATTGCAAAGAATGCAAAGAGTCATCGGACTCGTCAGAAAAGTTTTCGAAGACACCATCCAAGCCATCGATGGTCAAATCATCATGACCCCCGAAATTCTCGACGCCATCAACGCCATCTTCGATGCCAGAGTCCCCAACATCTGGCTCTACGATCCCTCAGGAGCCGAAATCTCCTGGCTCATGCCTTCTCTTGGTAACTGGTTCACCTCTCTTATCGAAAGAAACAAACAACTCTACGACTGGATGAAGGTAACAAATAGTTTTTTAATAATAAAATGATGAATCTTTAAATAAAAAATTATTAATTATAATAGAGCAACAGACCCAGAACCTTCTGGCTCACCGGATTCTTTAACCCTCAAGGATTCTTGACTGGTATGAAACAAGAAGTCACCAGAATGAACAAAAAAGGAGAAAAAGGAAAAGAAGACTCCGCCTGGTCTCTTGATGATGTCGTCTACAAGACTGAAGGTAATTACTTAAATTATTTTTTGAAAATTTAACTCTTTAATAAATATTTATTTTTAAATATAGTGAAAGCCGATACATGGGATAATATTAGAGACCCTCAATCAGTAGGAGTCTATATCGAAGGACTCTTCTTGGAAGGATGCAAATGGAACAGAACCCAATTAGAAGATGCCGAACCCAAAAAGATGTTCTCTCCCCTCCCCATCCTCTATGTAACCGCCATAAACAAAAAGAAGGGATCTGGATAAGACAGAGAAACCAACTGCTATAAGTGCCCCGTTTACAAATATCCCAGAAGAAATGACAAATATCTCATTTTCAGAGTTGATCTTAACTGTGATTCCCCTCAAAAATGGAAACTCAGAGGAGTCGCCCTTCTCTGCTCTAAAGAGTGAACAAAAACAAATTAACTAATTTCCTAAATTAAAAAATCTAACACTTGTATCGTCTTGACTTTTGAGAAGCAATTATAAATGAATCAATATTTTTTCTTATAAAAATAAATAATAATTTCTCAAATAAAAATAATTATAAATTATAAAATAAAAAAATAATTTTAATAACCGTATTTTTATATAATAATAATATATTAAAATTATCATAAATATTTACCTTCATTTCTTTTTCTATTCAAAACTCTCCTTCTTAATTATTTATTCTTAATTTAATAGAGTAAATAGTTAATATTAATTTTTATTAAAATTTTATTGTTATTTTTATACATTTTATAATTTCTTATCATAGTAGTTAAAGAAGTAAAGTTTTTAATTATGTGCATATTAGCTGAAAATTCTAATATAAAAATAAAAAATAAAAATAAAAAGTGCTAAATAAATAAACAAACTAACAAACAAACAAACTAACAAATAATACTTATTGATTTTTTATGTAAGAATAATAAGACTAGGTTATATTTTTCCCATCGTTTGATGGCGAATCCAAACTATGGAAAGAAATATATAAAGTAAAAAGGGAATTACAAATATGTATGTATTTAATCACATATTAAGATTGGATAGATAATCTTATTAAATTAATAAAAGAAAAAAAAATTCATATTAAAATTATTGCTCATTATAACTAGGTAAATATATTTATATTTTCATAATTTTTATTTTTATTTAAATATTTTCCTCTAATATTACCATATGATAAAACAAATACAAAAATCTACACTCTCAACTCATCAATATTTTTTTTTCTATATTTCATTTCTTGAATAATCAATTTCAATTTAATTTTTATTTATTAATACAAGTTAAAGAAATGACAAATTTTAATATAATTCTTAATTTTTTTCTTTACCTTCCATAATTTAATGATTTATAGGATTTTTTTTAAGGACAATAAAGAAAATAGCTTGGTAGAGAATCTGAAATAAAAAATGTTATAAAATGTTGAAATAAAATACAATATTAACAGTAATAAAATTATGCATAACAAATATGTTATTATAGATAATAAAACAATCATAACTGGGAGCTTAAACTGGAGCAGTAATTAATTATTTAATTTTATTTTTTTTTTCTCACAGATTTTATAATTTAAAAGGAGCTGCTGCTACTTAAAATTATGAAAATGTTCTTATATTAAATAACGAAACTATAGTGAAAAATTTCACTAATAATTTCAATGAGATTTGGACAATATTTCATTAAAATTAAAAAAATTACGTATCTAAAAATAGTATTTAGCAAAAATCTACTAAAAGAAATAAAACTATTTATAAAACATTAAAATAAATGGGAGTAACCACACTAATAAAAAAGAAAGCTATAAATCCACAAAATAGGCTAATATAAAAACCTGGTCAAAAAAAAATTTATATAAAACCAGAAACAAATCATAAAATTATAATTCTATAAAACTAAACGATAAACCAGATTTTATTATGAATAAAAGTTATATAATAGAAGAATAACTAAAAGTATAGTTCTAAATTAATATATAAAGTAAAAGAAAGATTTAATTATAAAATATATTTTTTATTTAATTAATTTAATTATAAAATAATTACAAAATCAAATATAATTATAATTTAAATTTTATAAAATAATATCATTTTAATAATAATGTTAAATATTTTCCTCTATTTTTTAATTGTGATATTTCTTTCATATTTAGTACATGATTTCTTCTATTAAACATTTTGAACTAAGAAATATAGTATATGGTAATTTATATATTTTTAAAAATATCAAATTTATATATATTAGAAATATTATTATTTATATATGATATTATTAATATAATTATAATTTAATTTAAAATCATCTTTTTATGCTTTATAATAAAATAATTTTTTCTAATTAATTAAATGGGCTTAGATTTTATTTTTCTTATTAGTTAAAATTAATTAAAATTAATATTTTTTCCGATAAGACCTATTATGTTTTTTTCTTTAATAGCATTGCGATTATTTATTGAAAACTAAAAATTTTATTATTATTTAATGTTTGATTAATATAAAATATTAAATACTATGTTAATGAGTGGCATTAAAACTACGTACAATTTCCATAATATGATCAACTTATTAATTAATAGATAACAGATAATTCATACTAATTATTATTAACAAAAAATAAAATATTTGGTATAAGCGCGATAAATACAACAAATATAATTTTATTTAAAAATTCCCAAATATGCTTGGATCAGTTGAAAAGGCTCTTTTTTTCCCTCTATAGAAAACGAAGATATTCTAAATAATGAGTTAAAAAAAGCAAAACAAGAATTGCTTATATGTATTTACACATTTACCAATAAGAAACTAGCAAATACAATTTTAGATTTGGTCACTAACCATAATATTAAAGTTAAAATCATATCTGATGATACATAAGTAAACTCACCACTTTATAATTAATGCTTATTGTATTTATAACTGTTTATTATAAAGTTCTATTTGGAGGGATTCATTATTTTATAATTTACATATTTTATTTACCAAACAACATCTAATAGTTTATAAAAGTATTAGTATAATTAAATACTAATGAATTTCAAAATAATTATAATCCCCAACTCAAATATTAAGCTATAAAATGTTTTATTAAAATCTATAAAATTAATCTATTTTGGCAATATTGAGTGCAAAAGTTTAATTTATATGAATTTTTAAGGCTAATATGCCTTATAGTTTGATTGGAGTATTGTAAGAAGCTTCAGAAAAACTAATAGAAGTCAGAATAGACAATGATAAAGTAGCCTTAATGCATAATAAATATGTAGTCATAGATAATTAAACAGTAGTTACAGGAAGCTTTAACTGGACATGTAATTATTTTATTTTTATTAAGCAAAGAAAAGTATAATAAAAAAACACCCTTTTTAAAACAGAAAATGCAGTTAGAAAAAACAATGAAAATGTGGTTATTTTAAATGGTAATCGAATAACCCAAGAATATATAAATAACTTCTTAAAACTTTGGGAATAGTTTAAAAGCAATAAATACATAATTAACTCAGAAATTAAAAAAAAGGAAAAGAGTTCAAGGTTAAAATGGAAGGAAATATTTTATCTCAAAAAAAGATATTTTAAGACAGTCTAGATATCAGAAAATGAAGGAAATAATTAAAAAAGATGTAACAAAAAAAATACAAAAAAAACAAAATTTTATCAAATCTTAGCAAAAAGAAAGAAAAAAAAGAAATGTAAAAAAATAAAAAATAATTGATTCAGACTCAGATTATCTACCAAATGAAAATGACGAAGACCAATGTAAAGATATAGATATCGAATCAGATATCGAGATTATTTATCCAAATAAATAACAATAATAAGAACTTAAAAAAGTCAATAATAGTAATAACGTAAAAAGCGGAAGAGAATTAAATAAAATTAACCAAAAGTAATCGGTTTGGGTTAATATTTTTAAAAACATTGTCTATTCTGGAATTCTAGCTGGCTTTACTTATGTTAACTGGGCAATCCATAAAAAATAATTTTCATAATGAATAATAGTTTTTTATTATAAAGAATATATAAAAAAATTAAGATTTTTTTAATTTTTTAATCCATAATATTTAATTTTGTTTTATTATCGATTCCTATTCACTTGTTTTCCCTTATATATATTTAAAAATATATAAAAAATGAATGCATTTATATTATAAAATATAGGTTTTAATTTAATTTTCCTAATATTTATTCTATTATTAATAACTTATATTTTTTTAGTCTAAGTATAAAAGTAGCTTGCTCTATTTTTTAAAAGAGAAATTGAAAAATTAAATATAAATAAAGATTCCTAATGATTCTTCAAATAACAAATATATGCATAGTAAATATGTTGTTATTGACAATGATACAGTAATTACTGGTAGTCTTAACTGGAGTTGTAAACACAATAAATTATTTTCCTATTTAAAATAATATAAATTTAGCTCAATATAACAAAAATTTTAAAAGATGCCGGCATAAATATAAATGATGAAAATTTGGTAGTTTTAAAAGGAGAGCAAATTGTAAGAGAATATAAATAGAATTTTAAAAATTTATGGGAAAAATATTAGAAAATATAATTTCCAAATTTAAGTAATTCAACTGATTTATATGAAAGCGAAATAAGAATAAATCAAATATAATAACCTGAGTAATATTAAGAAGAAGATATTTAATTTATAAGTAGCTAAGAGGAAGAAGAAATAGAAGAATACAAAAGTATATGCAATGATATTGAAGATAAATCTCCTTCATAAAGTTAAAAAAAGTGAGTAGATAAAAAATTATTGAAAAATACTATATTGTAAATGCATAGAAGCGACCGAAAAGTAAATTAAAGCAATTAAAAAAAATTTTTTTAAGCTCGTATATGCCGGAATCTTGGCAAGTTCATTGTATTTCAATTTATCTTAAATTAAATGATATAAATTATTATTTCTTTAATTTTTAATTTGGATAAAATATAAATAGCTTATTATAAAAATTTTTCATTTCATATTTTAAAATAATATAATTTTTGTTTCTTTGTTGTATAATTTTTTATCTTTTTTTTTTAAATAATTTATTATAAATTTGTTAAATAATAGCATAATTAATTATATTTTTAATAAATAAAGTAATTAATGAACAAGAATACTTTTCACAATTTATTATTTCATAGTGAAACATTTATTAGTTAATATTTATAGAACAAATATTAATAGTCTATCAATTATAGTTTATGTTTAATATTATTATTATAGCTATTAATATTTGACTGTGAGCAATTGTATAACAAAGAAATAAATATTTAATCCTCACAAATTTTATTTTACTATACGAAAACGCAATAATAAAATAAATATTAAACAAGGAATTTAAAGTGATTTCAGTAAAAAAAATAAAATTAATTATTTGAAGAATAAGATTACAAAGCCATAATTTAAATCACTAAATATACATAGCAAATATATTAAAAATAAAATAAAAATGGCTGCAATTTTAGAAAAACATGAATTTCACCAATTTATGGAACAGTATCTAGAACAAAATTAAGATATAGACTTTTTAAAATTAGAAAATTTATACGAAATATTACCAGAGATAGCGGAATAATTAGAAATTCCATAAAATGTGGCTTAAAATTATTTAGATTAAAAAACAGATTTGGAATATGATAAAGAGTATTCTGAATAAGATTATTTAAGTTTTTTTAAAGAATTATACAATTATTGGGAAACATCAAATGACTATTAATAGCATCAATAATAATAAAACTAATATGAGCAAATAAATTAAAATAGACCTCCCTATGTTTAAGCAGCTAAAGAAGCTAAACTGATATTAAACTCAAAGAACATAAAAATCTAATAGCAAGAGTCAACAGATTTTGCAAATTCTGATACGCGCCCACCTTATATTAAGGCTGCCATCGAAAGCAGAAAAATATTAAATTAACAAAAACAAGTAAAGAATGATGCTTAAAATTTAGAAAATAATAAAGCTAAACCTCCTTATGTGGAGGCTGCGAAAGCCACTAGAAATTATTTTTTAAACTAAAAATAATAAAATGAGGTAATAGAACATCATCCTCCGTATGTGGAGGCAGCGAAAGAAACGAAAAAAATCATTTAACAGCAATAGAAAATTACTGAAGATGAAAAACTCCAAAACAATCATTATCACCCTCCCTACGTATAAGCAGCAAAATAAACTAAAAAAATCATTTTACAATAATAAAAAGTTAATGAAATTGAAAAACTACAAAAAAATAATTCCCACCCTCCCTACGTATAAGCTGCAAAATAAACTAAAGATGTTTTAAAATAAAAATAAAATGAAGAAAATTATTCACCAAGACCTCCTTATGTAGAAGCTGCAAGAGAAACTCGATAAATTCTAAATCAAAAAAATTAAAATCAGAACCTTAAACCCCCCTATATTGAAGCTGCTAAAGTCTCAAAATCCATTATTTAATAACGACAAAATTAGACATAACAAATGGAATAAGTTCGACCTCCTTATATTGAGGCGGCTATTGCAACTAGAAATAAATTGAGTGAATAAAAGTAGAAATTAAATAGACAAAAAGTGCCATATGTAGAGGGTGCAATAAAAGCTAAATAAGAAATTTAGAAAAATCAATAAAAAAATACATAAAACTCCTAATCTGGCTTTGATTAATCTTTTCAATCATCTGACTATCAACAGAGTGACGAAATTCAGAAATAAGAAAATGGCAGACATTAAATGAAATAGGTAGAATCAGAATTAGTCAGTTAGTAAAATTATGAAGAGTTTGATTAGGTTAAGAATCAAGCCAAGGAAGAAGAAAATGAAGAAGAATTTCAGGCTTCAGAAGAATTTGATTCAAAATAATTGTAGAAAAATTTAATTGTGAACGGATAAAATGCTCGCCATAAAGCAGAATCGGAAAATATTAAAAAATTATCATCAAATATTTCTAGTATTTCTAAAAAAGTTATTTCTGAATAGGAATTACAAATGAATAAAGAAGAGGGAGCAGAAAGCGAAAACGGCTAAAATTAATAATAGGATAATTTGTATTACGAAGAAAATCAATAAGAGGGTGAAGAACAGGAGGGTGAAGAACAGGAGGGTAAAGAATATAAAACAAAACTTTAATTATATATAGTCATTATTTAATATGGTCTATATTAGATGAGACTTTGGTGGAATTTTAAGATGAAGAAGGATATTAAGAAAAAGACAATATAGAAAACGAAAATGATCAGGAAAACGATAATGAAGAATAAGAATTAGATAATGATGATTTTTGGCAAGGAAAAATTAAAGACTCAGTCAATCTGAGAAAATCAAGTAAATTAAATTATTGTTAAAATTAAATCTATAATAACTTTATATTTTGCAAGAAACTCTAAATAATTAGAAAAAATAAGAGCAAGATGGTATTTTAATAATATTTTAAATTTAAAATTTAATTTTTTAAAAAATTTTTTTATTAATAAGAATATATGGAACAATGTGAAAGGAATTCTCATTAAGAGGAAATAGCTTTAAATAAAGGAGGATTTTAAATTTAGCCAAATATTGATCCTTCGAATCTATTTTACACGAGCAACAAACAAAAAATTCATAAATATTTTATCAAAAACAGTCATATAATTTAAAAATTATTCAATGATAATAGCAATTACGTTAAAAGATCAGAACTACTTGAGCTTTTTAGAACAGTATTTTAAAGCAATAATATAAAGCTATTTATGAATAAAGATGATATGCCAGACAATGATTTTCTTAGTTGCGATGAAAATGCTCTAAAATTGGAAAAATTAGCAAATTCTTTTTAAAAATTGTGAAAAAAACTGATTTTTATATGCAAGCTTTCTCCTTAGAAGACTTCAAAGAATTTTTAGAGTTTATATTGAGATATGAAAACAACTTTTATGTGGATTTAGAAGAAGATTTGGCTGCATCTCAATTGACAGTTGGCAGTGAAATAAAACCATTTGGGATTAAAAAAGTAGACAAGCAGTCGTATGAAAACACAACTCCCCAAAAACTAACGACCCTTGAACTGAAAATGAATTTGAAAGCTACAATGAAAAATTACGAAAAAATGAAATTAAATGCGAAAAACAAATTCGAAGAAAAAATTATCAACCAAACATTGGAGAGTTTGAACTAACATTTAAAATACTTATAGGAAAAAGAAAAATAAGATAAGTCTTCCCCTTCTCCGGAGTAAAAGAGTTCAAAAATAATAGAAAAAATTAAACTTCAGTAAAGTTAAATTGAGGAAGAAATCAATAATAGTAATAATGAAGAACAAAAATAGAACTTCACCTTAAAGAAATTTTTAATTTTTCACAAGAACTGGTAAATTAATTACTTAATTTCTTAATTTATAACAAATTGATGGATTAATTTTAAATTTATATATATTTAAGGCCATTCTAAAAAGGCAGATACTTTTGACACCATTTAGTAAAACTAATCAGAACTTACATTACAGTAATTTTTGATGTTCAACAAGGTTTATAATATATACCCAAAATATATAAAGCAAGATAAAATTAAGTCTATTTTTAAAATATGCTCTTCAACACCTATTGTAAATTAAATCTCAATAATTAATTATTGTTAACATTTTTTTATTATTTATAGCAAGCTACCTTTGATGATTTTAAATAAATGGTATAAAAAGTTGCAGAAATGATTGTCGATGAAGAATAACCACAATCAAATTCCAGAATTGAAATGAATAGACTGAATCAATTTTATGTTTTTTTAGGAGTAGATGATGAAAAATTCAGAAATAAAATATATACATCTGGTTAAGATGTTATTCCTCAGTTTGTTCTGAAGGAAAAACTGAGAAGAAAAAACGAAAATGGATAACATTAGCTTACTAATTAACAAAAATAATTGAAAATAATTTAAGACAACCGAAAACAAGTATATATAGCGTAAACTAAGAATGAAAAAACAAATTTGAAAAACAGTTCATAGTAATAATAGATACCTGCCAATAATAATGGAGTTGAATTTATAGATGAATAATAATTGCATTAGTAGTAATAATAAAACATGCAATAAATCAAAAGAAGGCCTTCCCCACCTAATGGAGGTTTAAAGAATAACCTGAATTAATAATAAATGAATATGTAACCATAAATTTAATAATAGCAGCAATAGTAATTATCTGCTAATATTTAATAATAACAGCAGCTTCTTTAAATGATGCTTTAATAATAACAATAATAGTAATATTACTAACCATCAATGTAAATTTAATAATAATAGTAATTGTAATAGTAATCTCCTGAAGTAAAGACTTATAAATATAACCCGTAGTTTCAGTAGCAATCTTCATTAAATAATATTCGATATCCCCCAAATGCTTCTTAAACAACTACAAATAGCACTTCTAACAATAGTCTTCCCTAGTAATAAAGTAATAATAACTTAGCTTCATATTCCTATCCTCATGAATAAAGCTCTAATAATTTCACATTTGGAAGTGCTTAATCCGGGTCTCCCAAATATCCCTTATCTCCTCCTGCTGTGATTAATTAATAACAATAATATAATCTTTAACTGATGTAGTTATAATAACTGAAACTACAATAAAATAATGATCTATACTATTCTCAAGATTAAAATTTAATGAAATTAGATAAAAAGTAAAACAGTCTCTCCCCAAGAACACGATCTTTCAATAATAATAATAGTTCAAGTATTTAAAAATAGCAGTTTAATAAAAAGAAGTGGGGACAAGCTAAATAGTCAGAATAAAAATTATAGGATAATAAAAAAGAAAATGGGTTAATTGAAAAAATGTTTTTGCTCGCTTAAAACAGTAATTTTTGAAATAATAACAGTCATAGAATAGTATAAATAGTTAATAACCAATGCCCTAAGTTAATACACCTAGACTTATAAATTTTGCTACCAAATAATAGCACAGTGCAAGAAGTTTATCCCCGGTATCATAGAATGCAAATAATAGAGCATAACAAATATTATAAGAAGAACAGTTAAGGGAAGTGTAATAGATGCAATATTTTAATAATTTATAGAATTAAAAATATCAAAAATTTGGAATTATGAACCAAAATACAATGAGTAATTAATAATAACAATTTTTATTGCAGTAGTAGATGAATATTTCGTCACAATTATAGATGAATTAAAAATTAACGAAAAATAATAATGGTATTCTTAATAGTAATAAACTATTAAAATGAAAAAATATTATGTATGTATATAATTTATCTTTTTTATCTTATTCTGTATTCTATATTGTTTTAGAGATATATATAGAAATTATATTTATTTATTGTATATATTAAGTCTTAAAATTTAATAAGCAAGATAATAATAACTTATATAAAATACAAGTTTATTATATTAATTCAAAAATATATAGCAATTTTTATATGTTAGTTGATATTATTTCATTTAAATTCCGCATAACTTAGTTATTTTTATAACTTATTAATAGATATATATATAGGTTTATAAATTATAATTGATGTTTCTTATAATTTAACATATTTGAATCTTACTATATATTAGTTTTATTTTTTTAAATATGTTAAAAATAATTTTAAATTAAATAAAAAGTATATCAATTATATATTAATAAACTTAAATCATTTATTATTTTAAAAAAGAATTATGGCAAATGGAAATCTTTATTTAATTATTCCTATGAATTCATTTTTTTCTTTATCTCTAATTTATAAAGTTATAAAATTACTAATAGTTGTGATCTATCCACTATAAAAAAATTAATTTATTTAATATTTATAATCTATTAAACTATATTACAATAATCCATTCTATATATTTTATTTCTCCTCTTTATATAATTATATAGTGATTTTTAGGTGATTTAAATTATTCAATTTTAATAGAGTATTTCCAAACTCCAATAATTATTATTCATTTTTAACAATAATACTATTATAAAAATTATTTATATATTGAAAACTATCAATAAGCATACTATATTTAAAGAATACCTTGTATTTAAATCTAACCAAAATAAATTTTCTAGATTTTCTAGTTTGTTTGTTAATTCTTAAGTTTCGTCGAAATAACTATATAAAAATAAAATTTAGTATCAAAATTATTTTTTATAATTTTTTAAAAATAATTAATACTTATAATTAAAAACACAGAAATAAATATATTTTATAATTCAATAATATTAATTTTTTATAGTATACTATTATTAGTTTATATATTTTGAAATTTTGTTTTATAGGACCTTTAATTATTTATAAATTAAAAATATATTGGAATAAACATTAATTTCTTTTAGTTTTTTTATGTTATTTAGTATAAATTTAAATATAGTGATTTTACATTTTATTTGTATCTAACTTTAAATGCAAAACAGAGGTTTTGGAAAGTTTTTAAATATCATTTTAAAAATCAGATATGCTAGAATAATTTTGGCTTTCTAATAATCCATACTAACTAACAATATTTCTCATTCTTTAATTCATATCTTCATAGATATTTTTCATAACTATATTATGTTCTTTTGTTTTTTTTTTAATAAGATTGTTTAACATAACATCCTCATCTATTAATTTGTTTTATTGATTTTTTAGTTATATTGTATTTAACATATCTTCAATAGAATTTGTATTCCATTATGTAGGATCAACACTTTTTTTATATATTTAATAAATTTCCATTTCATTTCTCACCTCTACCTCATATATATCTACTTTCTAAATCTATTCAAGACTTTATATCTTATCATTTATTTTAGAAATTATTAATCGCAATTCTTTAATAGTATTATTAATATATTCTTATTAAGTTTATTATTATACGCTATCTTTTAAATCCTTCAACTTTTTTACAAATTATATTTTTCCATATTATTATTAATACTATTCATACATAATTTAAATTATGTCTTTGTAATTTAAATATGAAGGTTCATTATGCTTATGAGTATTCACATTAATGCACACCCTACACACCAGCTTTTTTGCATTAGGGCAATCATTTATTCCACAAATAAATTCCAATGGCATATTTTCATGTATCTATAGTTGATGTTGTTTAGTAAATATTATTAGTGGTAATATTTTTTAAAATAAAGAATAATTTTTACATTACAAATAGGTTTTTTTTATTAGACAATTAAACTTTAATATTCTATTAAACTCATTATATTTTCTTCTGTATCTTATTTTATTTCTTCTTGATCCATTAATATTAAAAGGCAATTTTCTTAAATATAAATATAAATTATTAATTGAAATTATATTTATAGAGAATTTAATATATAACATAGTATTTTATTAGAGAAATTCATGATTATATATAACTCTTCAATATATATTTTTTAAATAAATTTTGAGTATATTGACATTCACTTTATAAAAATTAAATAAAAGTACCTTAAAGTAAATTAAAAGTAGTTTTTTTACTATTGTAGATTTTTGTTTGTTTATTAGTTTTTTGTATTTTTATTAGATTTATTATTTAGTAAAATTAACAAAAAAATTTTCAAATAATGTTTTAAATATAACTAATGATTTTTATTGATTTTTGATGGTAGTCCAATAGTTTTTACCAATTGAGTCTATTTATTAACAATCGATTAGATTATTTAAATATTAATTAAGTGGTAACCTTTTTATAAAATACACTAAATCAATTACTATATAATAGTTTTAAAGATTAGCTTGAATTTTCAACAATTAATCATAATTAAGCTATTTAATTATTGTCAGATGTTTTTTTGGAATATTTTATAATAATAACACAAATTAGAAGGAATATTAATTTTAAGTAAAAATTAATTAAAGCAATAAAAATATCTTACAAAGCATATATAATACCAAAACAATCTATAAGAAAAATATTATAAAATATAAGAGAAAGTAAAGAATTATTTAAAAAATTAAAAATTATGAGCAACTATTGTATTACTATAGTTTTATGAATTTTCTTATTTCATATAATAAATACCTCTGGGCTCTGGGGATAATGCTATGAGTTAATGTATTTAGAAGAATTGAGTAGTTATAATAAAAGTAGATACCTGCTAATAATAATGGAGATGAATAAAAATTACAATAACAGTTATAATAAAACATTCAATAAATCAAAAGAAGGCCTTCCCCACCTAATGGAGGTTTAAAATATAACCTGAATTAATATAAATGAATATATAGTTTAATAGCAGCAATAGTAATTATCCGCTAATACTTAATAATAACAGTAGCTTCTTTAAATGAATAATAGCAATATTGCTTATCATCAATGTAAATTTAATAATAACAGCAATAGTTGTAGTTTTCTCCTGAAGTAAAAACTTATAAATATAATCCATAGTTTCAGTAGCAATCTTCAGTAAATAATATTCGATATCCCCCAAAAGTTTCTTAAACAACTACCAATAGCACTTCTAATAATAGTCTTCCCCGTAATAAATAATAGCTTAATATTCCTATCCTCATGAATAAAGCTCTAATAATTTCATGTTTGGAAGTAAAAGTGCTTGATTTGGTTCTCCCTAATATCCCTTATCTCCTCCTGCTGTAATTAATTAATAACAATAATATCATCTTTAACTGATGTAGTTATAATAACTGAATCTACAATAACATAATTATCTAAACTTTTCTCAAGATTAAATTTAATGAAATTAGATAAAAAGTAAAACAGTCTCTCCCCAAGAACACGATATTTCAACAATAATAATAGTTTAAGTATTTAAAAATGGCAGTTTATAAAAAAGCAGTGGGGGATAAGCTAAATAACCACATTCAAAATTATAGGAAAATTAAAAAAAAATGGGTTAATTGAAAAAATGTTATTGTTAGCTTAAAAACATATACATATAAATTTTGCTACTAAAAACAGCACAGTGCAAGAAGTTTATCCCTTGTATCATAGAATGCAAACATTTGAGCTTAACAAATATTACAATAAGAACAGATAAAGTAAATGAAATAAATGCAGTATTAAATAATTTGTAGAATGAAAAATATCAAAAACTTGGAATTATTAACCAAAATATAATGGGTAATTAATAATAACAATTTTTATTGCAGTAGTAGATTAAATTTTCATCCCAATTGTAGATGAATTAAAAATTGATGAATATATATGATATTCTTAATAAAAATAGACTATTAAAATAAAAATAGCATTATATATTTATCATTTATCTTTTTTATATTGTTCTCTATACTATACTCTTTTAGTTATAAATGATGAAATTATATTTACTGTATATATTAAATCTAAAAATTTACTCCTTATAATCAAGTTATATTATATAAAGATTATAATAATAGTTTTAAAAGTAAAAATTTATTATGCTAATTTAAATTTAAAGTGCCCAATATAATTTATTTGGTATTAAATCATTTATTTACTGCATTATTTATTTAAATATATATATAGTTTTTAATATGAAAAAATATATACATATTTAATTAGTAAAATATTTGTTTCTAGAATTAATCCATTTAATAAAAAAATATATTAAATTATAAAAATATAATATAGTTTGCTATAGTTGTAAAATAAATTATAAAATAATTTTGTAATTTTATGAATTATTATAAATAATAATAACAGTATTTTTATTTCATATAAATAAATACAAAGAAAGGGAAAGTAATATAGTATATGATTATATTAAGCATAAATATATTATATTTTATTATAAGTCAACTTTATATATAATAATTAAAAGTAGATTATTAATTAAATATATTTTCAAAAAGAAATTTCAGCAAATATAAATTATTATTTAATTATTTATATAAATTAATTTTATTCTTCAACACTGAGTTTTCTATCATATAATTAAGCTTGCATAGGTCTACAGTATCAAAAAATAAAAAGATTATTTAACATCTATAAATCTATAAATCTATAAAATTATGTTACATTGTTCTAGGTTTTCTAATCTATATATTTAATTTCATTTTTAGATAATTTAATTATTCCAATTTTATTATGGATTACCCAAATATCAATAATTCATTTACATTTTCACAAATAATACTATTAAAAACAAAAAATTTAAATTAAAAATAAAGATAATATATTTTAATATTACCTTATATTTATATTCAAGTAAATTAAATTTTAGAGTTTTTCTAATGAGGTTCTTAAATTTATAAACTACTCTGATTTAGCATTACTAAAATATTAATATGATTAAATATAAAGTTATAAGTATAATAAATTAGAAATATTGTAATTTCTTTAATTTATATAGCTTTTTAATATTTATTTCTTATAGCTTACTAATTTTTTTATATCTATATTTCACTCTAATATGTTTTTAGTTTTAAATTAATTGTATAGTAATATTATGTATAATAATATAAGAAGGTCAATCCATTTCTTGTAGCATTTTATTTATATTTAGTATTAATTTATAAATAGTTATTTTACATTTATCTTATATTCAACTCTAAATTTAATTCTCCACCATGTAAAAGGTTTTCAAAATCTATATCAAAAGAACTAATGTCAGAATAGGTTAAATTTTATATATCTGTGCTAACTATTAATATTGTCCATTATTTATAATATATCATTTTAGATGCTAATAATACCTTAATCATGTTATTGTTTTTTTTTTTAAAGAATAGTTGCTAACTTTTAAGGTTAGCATTAAATTTTGTTTTTTTATTACATTTCATTAATTATATCTTCAAGAGAGTTTTTATTCCATTATACATTATCAATACTTTTTTTATATATCTAATAATATTCCATTTCGTTTTTTACTTCATTCTCGTATATATCATCCTTTAAATTCTATTCAAGAATTAATATATAATTGTTTATTTTTGAAATGGCTATCCGCATTTCTTTAATAATGCTATTAAGCTTTTCTTATTAGGATTATTTAAATTTTATATAATATTAATCATCCTTCATATTTCGTACATATTGAATTTCTTTATACTATACTTAATATTATTCAAGCATATGTTAAACTATATCTGCATAATTTTAATATGATGGGCTTAAGTGCTTATGATCATTATCCATAATGCACTCCCTACACAAAAGTTTATTATTATTATCACAATCACTTATTTGACAAATAAATTCTAATGGCATATTATCATGTATCTTTATTAAATATTATTAATTATAAATATTATTGGTTAGAATTCTGATTTATAAATAATTAAAATGTTTACATTACAAGAAGATTTTTTAATAAATAAAATTTTTCTTTAATAATCTTTTAAACTCATTACATTTTCTATTGTATCTTATTATAATGTTTCTTAATCCATTTTAATATTCAAAAGCAATATTATTCTTAATATATTTTATTGATTGATTTTTTAATGGTATAAAACTTTGTAGATATAACTTATTGAAGTACTTTAAGTAAATTAAAAGATAATTTAGTATAAAATAAATGTTTTTTTTAATTCTTTTTATTTAGTAATATTTATTTTAGAAATATTTATATTTAATTAATTTTTACTAAATTAATCACTAAATGATTACATGTTTTTTCTGGCATATATATAATTAAATTAAAACCAAAGATTTCTAAAAATAAATTTTTACTTTTTAGAAATATATTTAATCTTATAAACTAATTTTATTTAATTAACATTAGTTTGAAAAGAAATAAATAAATAAGTTATAATTTAAAAAAAAAAAATTTTTTCTCATATTATTTCATTTATTTATGTTAAATAGCTATATAATTTCTCATAATTTGATATAATTATAAGTGTATTTATATTTATTATATATATTATTCTAGTTCACATTTAATAGTAAGATAGGAATAATAATAATAAATCAATATATTAAAATTTTGTATAGTATTTTACTCAAGAAAATATTCATTAGTCATTTATTTGGTATATTTATATTGATATTATTAAAAAAAAATGAGAAGGTATTATTATTTTAAAGAAAAAATTAATTAAATCAATATAACTAAATAGAAAAGTAAATAAAATACCAAAACAATTTTCAAGCAAAAATTATCATATATAAGAGAAAATTTACAGGAAAAAAATTTAAAAAGATTAAAAATATGAACAGCTATTGCATTTGTATGGTTTTATTAGTTTACTTATTGTAAATAATAAATACCTCTGGAGTAAATGATATGAGTTAATGCATTTAGAAGAAATGTGTAGATGAATTAGAAGCTTGCTTAAAGTCAAGTTAAGATTGCTCAAAATATTTGTTTGATTTTGGTTTTTGCACATAACAAAGTACTATATGCAATAAAAGAGGAGCTGAATCAACATATGTTAATAGAATTGCAGACTGTTTTGAGGACTGTAGAGAATAAGGAAAAGGAACTCAATGGAACAATTATATTGATTGTGCTATAAAATGTTAGGGATCTATTATTTATATTAGTGGATTTGTTTTAGCTATAGTCCTTCTTCTTTTATTCTGATTTTATATTTTTTTTTTAGGATATGAATATATTAAAATTTTAAATGTATAATAGAGGTTTATATATAAATATATATATATGTAGAAGATATCAGTTATTACTTTTGAAGAATTGATTATATATGTATAAAAAATATTTCCATTATAAATTATTATTAAATTTTAACTAAAATATATGATTGACTAATGATTATAATATTAGTTATAAAAAATATATTAAACATTTAAAAGAATAGAAGAATTTTATTCAAAAACAATCATATTTCAATTTTTCTTTAATTTTTTGCAACTTCAAGTTTGTTTATTTGAGTTTCATCAAATTTTAAATCAAGTTTTAAATATGTATTTTTTTCTATGTTTTTATGTCCATAGTTCATCTCTAGATATTCTCCTCTGTCAAATTTACCTATTAAATTATCATAATAAGGGCTAAAAACATCTCCACTTACACCGGTGTCAATAATCCAATAACTTTTTCCATTTTCATCATCTAAGTCGTAAATAGCTCTATAGTTGGCGGCCATAAAAGAACTTAAGTCTGAATTTTGGCAAGTAGCATCTAATGAGTATTTATTTCCTAGTGGTGAATATTTATATTGTAAAAAAGAATTATTTATATAAAAATATTATATACCTCCTACATAAGAATATCGCTCAAATAACATTTTCAAAGGAGTGAAGGAGTACAGGTTATGCGAATATCGCTTTATGTGAATTTCTCCCCAATTATAAATTTGTCTTTTTTCTATGGAATAGTGGGCTTGAATAAGAGCATTTATCACATTATATAGGCATTTGTGTTTTTTCGGTTGCATATGAATATATTAATTCCCTTCATTGTCAACAATCGTTCTCTCTCCATCTTCGACACAGTAATCAAAAGATACATCTTCCGAATTTAAGTCCCAGGATACCACAGATCTGTAAAAGAAATGGCTGAAGGTTTCGTAGTTAACCAGGTCAGAGTGTAGATTGGCAAAATAGTGGTAATTATATTTAGAAAAATGATCAAAATCAGTTTCAAAAGCTTTATTTTGCAACATTTCCCAACTGAAAAAGGAAAAACGGAGATGAGAATCCCAAAAGCTATAAATAATGGCTCCAAAACTGTCTTCTTAGAAAACGCAGTTGAAATCTTTAAGATTTTCAACTAAAGAGTGAATTTATTGAGTAATTTTTCCTTGGTAAGGATATTATGACTTATATTTTTCAAATATTTAGATTAATTTTGGCAGCATCTTTTCACAAATTGGGTCCTTTTTATCTAATTACATCTTTTTGAAATGATCTGCAGTTATTTTTTTGTCTGTTTTCAAAAATTGTTCCATCATTTCTTAAGCTCTGTAGGCACGTGATCTACGAATATAATAGTTTTATTAGCTTTCTATATATATTTTAAAATTTAATTTACGATGACTCTTGGTGTGATATCGTAGTATGGTAAACTAAGTTATCAGACGCAGGTTTATTATTGCAGGCAACAAGCCACCCCTATTGAGGGTCTACGACTTAACATTTTTTATCATTTTCCACAGGTTCCAGCCAGTCATTTTCCGATTTAGTTCCCTATTTATTTATTAAGTAAACATTAACTAAATCTATAATAATTGTTTAATATTATGTCATTTATTGAGTACATCTTGAATAAAAATGGCATTCCTTTGACTATTCCGCTTTGGTAAATTGCTCGTAACATGAAGTCCGAGATGATTATCAACTGTGCCGTAAATAATACTTAGAGAATACCTTCCGATATCGGAAAAGGCCTCTTAAAATTATTTTAAATTGCTGACCTCTGTCAACTTATAAAATGAGAAGGAACTCTTATCGTTTTCTCTGAATCCGGCCCAAGAAATTGAGGTCTACTTCCCAGTCATTATGAAGGCACCATTTAGTGCGTTGAAAGCGTGGTTCAAAAGGGGTCCGTGATGCGTGAATTTGACTTTAAAATAAGTGTCTTCTCCATCAGATATCTTAATGAAATGTTTAATTTCCCTAATAGGAATCCACTCTCCGTCGAAAAGGTAGGTATTAGTTTCATAGTCGACTTTTTCTTCAAAAAAATCCAAAACATCTTCTTCAGAAAGCGTTACACTCCAGGCTCCATAATCGTTTCTCCCAACCACGAAAACGGGTGAACCAGGTACCGTAGTCCCGATGGCAAATCGGTCATTTCCCGTTTCGGGATCAGTCCATAAGACTTCGGCTGGATACCAAAAGCAAGGAATAGTGTGGCCTATATGTGGATCATTAGCGATTAAAGGCTTGCCTGAATGAGTCAAATTTCCTGAAACCCCGAATCCATTACTGCCGCTAAAAGACCCTTTGTATCTTTTGGTCAAATATTCCAGATTTTTCCACATTTCTCTCTATTTTTCACTGTCCTTAGGGTCAAAAATGTAGTTTTTTTTAGAATCCTTATTACCTGATTCCTTATTGTAAGGCTCGTAAATTCCAGATTGCTTCAAATTTTCATCATTTAAAATGGTTACAGGCATTAAAAGGTATTCATGAAGGGCAGCGTGGATTTCAAGGGCACGTTCTTCTCCGAAAATTTCACGTAGTTTAGTTCTAAGAGGCTCTTCTCCCCAATTGTAAGACATAGTTATCCCATTTAATTCTACAACTAATAGAGCATCTACCAAAGTCCTATTTTAATAATTAAAAATAAAAAATTAGAAATGAAGTTAAAATTTGCCTCTCTTTTATTTAATTACCACTTTTCAAATGGAATTCCTGTAAATTAGAATTCCAGAGGCAAAAAAGGCAAATTTTCCGCACAATCATTGACTCCGTCAACAAAACCTTATAAATCCTTTAAGTGCTGACCTTTAAAAGCCTTCAAAGCATCTTCGGCCAGCTTTTTTATATTAATGGCTCTCATGAAAATGTCAAATCGATACTTAAAAAAATGAACTTAATAAAAATTATCATTTAAATAAACAAAATTTTACTGCATTTATTCCAAAAAATTCAGCTAATCTTCCTTATGCTGTCAGTTTACTTTGATTCATTTACCATAGTCTATCCTAACATTGAGCATAACCTAGTCCATAGTTAGCTCCAGCTCTTGACTGGCCTAAAATGTGAGGAATTCCAAACTCATCTCTCCTTATAGAAACTTCTCCATATAAACTGTGGCTGTGATATACAGTTTTGGAATATTAATAGCGGATAAAACCTCTGTATGCGAAATAAGAAGCGATTATGAGTAATTAAGGTATGAAAAGTAACCAAAAAATGATTTTACACAACATTTTTTTATTTTATTAAAATAACTAGTTATTTTATTTTATAAATTTACTATTTATATTTAATTTTGGAAATGCTACAAATTATTATAATATTATATTTCTATTTCTACGTTCTAATTTTATTAAGTAAACAATAATTTGTCAGCCCATAATTTATAGAAGTTTATTTAATATATCTAAATAATATGTAATATTTATGGCAGATTAATTTTCATCAATGCTAAAATGGTAGAGTTTTGTAAAATTATCTATATTATAAAACTTTTCGGTTAGATATTATTTCTCACTGAGTAATTTGTTTATATCGGTGAAAAGAAAGTTATAAAATATGAATATTAATTTTTCTAACATTAAAGTAATTAAAAGTCTAAATTAAACAAAATACCAGTAGTAACTATGCTCTAATACTAAAAATCAGTTGATAAATAATGGTTTATTAAATTATGGAATAGAATTTGTTGAAACAAATACAAATTTAAGCTATAAAAGTATCCTTATATAGTATTATCATTACAATAACAAAATTTTCAAATTATGTTATAATAATAATTAATAAATTATATTAATTTTTTAAGATTGCCTAATTATTTTAAATGGATGAGTCTATCTTTCAAAACTGATTCGATTATTTAATTTTTAATTTAATGATAACCCTCATATATAATACACTAAAAAAAATACTAAATTTTCATTTTAAAAATTAGATTAAATTCTCAGAAATAAATAATAGAGATATATAATTTCAAATTTTTGTTGCTTAATTTGAAATAAAAATATTTGAAAATATTTTTCTTATATTGTCTATAAAAACAAAATATAATCTATTAAATTTTAATAATTTAGAGTTAAAAAGTGATAAATTAATATTTTTATTAATTATAAGTTAAAATATAGCAAACTTAAACAAAGCTTCTAAATATTACAAAAGGCTAATAAATGAAATAAATTAATAATATTATAAATAAACTACTATTTTAATGATAAATTATTATTGACAAATAAAGAACTTTTAATATATAATTAAGTTAATATTTAATATAAAAATTATTCTTGTTTTATGGAAGAAAATATAATATTATTTCATATTTTATAAAATATCTTTTGTCATTTCTATTTTTTTTTTAGTTTATTAATTAATTCCATGATTTAGGACCTTATTTTTAAGTAATTATAAGTTATAGTTATTTTATTATCTGATCGGTTTTAAGTTTGCAGATCCAAATTTATAGTTATAAAAATGAAAATTCTTTATATTCATTAAAATAACCTGGTAAAAATACATTCACCTTGCCTTTTTCAAATACATCATCTATATATTAACACATGAGTATTATTAATGAAGATCGCAGAATATTTTCTTGCTTTTTCAAGTTTTTCATATTGTACGCTAGGCCAAAGGCTGCTTTAAACGTCGTATTTAAAACAACTTAAACTTGAGGCTAAATAAAAATTGGAAATAAATAAAAAAGATTATTTAGTTTAATTTTATATTAAATTAATTAGATATTTTATGTGTTTATATTTTATAAAAGCAGTTAATTTTGAAAAAAAAAATACTTTTAATTCTTTTTCGTAATCTTTTTCTATAACCTCTTCTGTGAATATTTTTTTGACTGATGTGCTTTTTACAGTTTCTTCTAAATCAATGCCATAATAGAAAAGTTGAAATTTTTTATGCCAATTTTACACGTCTTAATTAACTGTGTTGAGGATTTGTTTTGCACTATCAGAAGAACAGAATTCTTCGAAATTGGGCACATTGAATATATTTACTTTGTTTTAAAGCGAGTCTCGTATTTACATCGCGAAAAAAATTAACATTTTAGAAAATAAGTAATTAAGCAAGGCTCTGCTGCTGGGTCCAAGCTAAATCTCCTGCGTTTCGTTGACAGCTTCGCCATACAAACTGTATCTACCAATATAATAAAGATAAGTATCAGTTTACTATTCCACTCCTTTTTGGAATTTCTTTATGTCGAATTCCATTGACATTTTAACACTAAAATATATATATCAAATATTATTATTTATCTTTGTTATGTGTTAATTACCTGCTCAAAAACTATTTTCTTGCACTAACCGCATTAAAATCATTGTTTTCTTATTTTGTAGGAGACATTTGCTGTTCTCCATGATTGTTATCCATATTTTTTCCATTTGATGATTTCTAAAATAAATATATTATGTTGTATTTCACTACAATTAAAAAAAAAAAATATATAATACAGATATTAAGCTCTGATATTTTTTATCCGCTGCTATAGGCGTAGTTACATTATCAAACTGAGAAATTGATTTCGGAAATGAAGGTTTTTAAAGAGGCTATTTTATTATTAGTTAATTACATAACTGAATTTGCATTTCGCTTCTGATTTCGTATAAATCATCTTCTTCTAATTCGAAAGGATCGATCTCTTTTTACGGTAATTCTTCTTCTTTTTTAATTTCTTAATCACTTCCATTTTCTTTTCTTTTTTCTTTTTTATCAGAATCGCCACTGCACAAGAGATTTTCTGCTATTTCCCTTTCTTGTTTCGCCTCTTCTTCATCTATATTAATTTCTCTATCATTCATATCCGCCCTATCAATTTCTTCCTCTTCTTCATTTTCTTCTTCTTCTTCATCAGACCCCTTTTCCCCCTTGCAAGTAAACTAAGTGTTTTTAACAGTTCCTACTATATTTATTTTTATTTTTATGAAAAACAATAAACTTATATTTATTTTTATTTTTATAATGATTAATACGTGTTTCTATTCTTTTGTAAATGGTTTGCGTTTCTTTACGTTCTATTTCATTTATGATTAGATCGAATACTTTTTATGAGTAGAGCTATTCGAAGTTGATTCTTTTGTTCGGGTTCATTACAAATATATTTTTGAATAGGTCTGTTAATTCTATATTTATTCTCTCTTTCTGCCATTTTTTCGAAAGCTAGTCACTTAAATTGAAAAAGGGTTGTGTCTTTTCTTCAATTTCCGCCAACAATCCCATCTGAAATAGTAGTATTTATACATTTTTAATCAATTTTTTTTATATTATTGATGCGAACAATCTTATTACCTTATTCTTAAATGGAAAATCTCTAAAAATCATAAAGTAAAATATAACTCCTAAACTCCATAAATCTGCCTTGTAGTTATGTGGCTTGTATTTCAAAATTTCAGGAGCCACTAATAATTTATTATTAAGATTATAAATTTTTGAATAAATCAAATGATTTGCATGTGTTTTTTACTGAAATAACTAGTACCACAATAAGTGGAACCCATTGAACTTGGCTTAGAAAGTCCGAAATCTGCTATTTTAAATTGTCCATCTTTGATAAAAATATTATCAGGTTTTAAATCTCTGTGTAAAAACTGCTTCTCGCTAAATTAGTAATATTAGTAAATAATAATTACACTTTTTTTAAGTATCATATCTTTTCTTACTGTATCGCACGAAAACCTCGCAAAATTTGTGCACAAATTTGGTAGCATTTTTAATTGTCAGGCTTGTTTTCTATCACATATTGAAAAAGAGTCCCTAAAAATATATAAAATATTGTTTTTACTATATATTGATTTATTATTAATCTAACTTAATTGATAGAAATTTATTTTATTGTAATTTTTATTTCAATATTTTAGATCAAGGAATTGATTTTTTATCTAAATAGTTAATTTATACTAAAATCATTTTCTTATTTAATTATGATACATTATCCCACTCATACTTATCATTTTCAATATCCTTTGATTGCAAAATTCGATAGACCATATATAATATTTGGTATATTGCATAATAATCACTTTGTATATTTCATTATATTTTAATACATGAAAAAAATGGAAACAGCAGGAATTATAAAATGAAAGCCTGAAAAAAAATAAAATTCTACTGTTCTTATTATCTTTGAAACATATAAGCATACCTTCATTGCAATATTCCATAACTATATAGAGAAATAATTTATCTTAGAATGTGTCATTCAATTTGACTGTGTATGGTGAATCCAATTCCTTCATAATTTTTATTTCGTTATCAACGTACTATTCGAGCTTCTTTCGCTTAACTAATTCTTTTTCTATTAATTTTACTGCATAAATTTCATCATTTTTTGAAGCCTTGTATACTTCACCAAAAGACCCCTTTCCCAACACAGATATGAATTGATAACCATTTACGACTTTCTTTTGGAAATGTTGACAATTGATTTGCTTTTTCATTGTAAAAAATTTAATTTTTATGAATATATTGTTTCCCCCTTTTTTTAACAATAGATGTGCTTTTTTATTTTGTATAAGTTGTTTTATGATTAGTAATAGACCTATGTTGCCTTTGACCTATCTTTGTGTTTAAAATTTCTTTCTTTATTAATTTTTATATGTATTTTTTATCGTATTTGTAATAGGTGTTCGTGTTTTATTATATTAATTAATTCGTTTGTTCTGTGGTCGTGATTTTAATTATTATTATTATACTAAATATTAATATCAAGAATATGTAGCAAAATGAAATCAATTAAACTATAGAAATATAGTAAGTTTTTTAGATATAAAAGTGAATATTTTAAGGTAGTAGTAGTAAATAGCCTATAATATTTAACAAAAATTTTTTGGTTTACAGAGACAAATATTAATAGGTTTAAATTAAATTTAGTTTATATTTATTAATAGGAAAGGTTATTAATACCAATGAATTTGAAGGTTTTCACCTTTCTTCTTTAAACCAAATATATATTTACATTTATTTAAATAATCAATGTTATATATATATACAATTTTGAAATAAATAAAAATTTAATTTTTATTGAAAAATAATTTAAATATTTAAATACTAAAAAGTTATTAAATTAATTTCATATTTAATTTAGTCTCTATACTCATAATTCACTTTTTTCTTATGATGAGGATTAAAAGCTATATGTATAAAACTAATGACGTTTTTTTTATAATTTTATATGTTAATATTATTATCTATTTTAAATAGAGATAGGTATGGCTGAAATATCACAGTCATTTTCTTTACCGCCATTAGGAACATATGATTGCCCAACAGTAAATCGAGGAATTTTCATTTAATTACACTCTTCTCTTGAATATATATAGCGGGAAGATATAATTCGTTGTTAATGACTAGGCTCACATCTATTTTTAATTAAAGAACTCGACTTTTATTGTATTTATTTGTTATTATATTTATGGAAAAATTGTGATTTTTTATATATATTATCCTTCGCTTGAGGAAGAGTTGCAATTTATTGATCGGAAATATCTTCTTAATGAAAATCATTGAAGTAATTATGGTTGCTTTTAGCATTAGGAGACTCATCGGTTGGAAGATTTTCTTATTTTTCATTTCCTTATGACTTTCCATCATCTTTTTACTCGCATTTATATTTTTTTATAATTGCATTTTGGATTTATTACAGCCCATTTAATTTTTTTTTGTTGTGTTTTTTTGTTATTTTTTTTTTTCGCTTTTTTTTTTAGCAAGCCTTTTTCTATTTATTTATTTATTATTAATTTTTTATGGATAATATTTATAATATGATTTAAAATCGATAATATTTTACTGTCTTTTAATTATTATATTAAATAAGATTATTGGCTTTTTTTCGAACAAATAATGTTACTTTTTTCTTAAAAAAAAAACATACTTAACTTTAGTTTATGGAATAATAATTTTCGCTGGTTCCAATTTTTATTATCAGTGTCTATTTACGATTTAAGTTTTTAACCTGAACGTATTTTATTTTTTTAAATTTTATTTATACATTACATCTTGCATAAAATATATTAGCTAAAAATCATAAAGTTATGATATGTTTATTTCATAGGATTTTAAAATATTATATATATGTAAATATATATATATGCAATATAATTAATTATATTATAATAATTTAAAAAGAGAGATCGATAACAAATTAATTAAATCAGTTAAAAATTCTAATCAGTTTACTTTTATCACATTTTCACAAAAATATATTTACAGCAACTATATCTAAGTATTTAAAATAAGTTTTCAATATATTTTCTAATATTAAAAGTGGGATAAACTAAAAAAATTTAGTTATATTATAAACAAAAGACATTTTTTTATATAACCTTATTTCATTTATAATTATTGATATAAAATCATAATAAGTAAAAATATCGATTTTATATATAGAATATATTTAAAATAACTAATTTGATCAAGTAAAAGTTTAAAACTAAAATAGAAAAAAATAGGCTTTATATATTTTTTATAAGAATATAATGTAAATATATAAAATTTATAAGCGAAATCAATTTATGTTGATTCAGTAAGAAAAAATGTAAAAATAAATATTTTCAATAAAACAAAAAAAAATTATCAATTCATTTGAAATTAGATCCCCATTTTTATGGGTTAAAGAGTTTAAGGAGATTTTTAAGCACTTTATTGTTGAGAGTTGTTCATTTTATTTCTTATTTGTTAAAGTTGTATTTATTCAGTATTTTGTTGGAAAAAAAGTTAATTTTTGTTTTCAATGCTTTATTTGTTTATCTAAAGCAGGTGTTATTTTTTTTAATTCTTGCATGAATGTGCTCTATTTTCTTCGAATTTTTTCTGAAGAAGCACATTTTGGTATTAATGGGGCAAAAAATCGAACTTTGCCGTTGAATTGTACGAGGTTTTCGCCGCCGTCAACTGATTGGAGGAAAACGAAGAATCATTATTATTATTAAGAGAGCCAGCATTTGCGTCTTAGAAGAATCGCATTGTCGTCATTTTACCGACTGATTGCGCGTTTTAATTGGATAAGCGTAGATTTTAAAAAGTTTTGGACTTACTGTGTTGGGGTTAGAGGGATCCCTTATTGCCAAGTTGCGGTAATTAAATATTAAAAATGTGTCGAGATTGGTGAAAATCCTGCTTGCTTTTAAGTGGACTGATTTGCGAGGAAAATGATTGGTTCTGGAGCGAGCTTTTCTCGATGTAGTCATTCGTCAGTTCTCCAAATTGTTATTGTTTCTAACTGTTGTGGTTCATGGGAGTGTTATTTTCGGAAACATAGAAATGCAGATTCTTCTTATTTTTACTGGAACTTCCAAGTGGCGAACTGCTCGCGCTGCTTTTGTCCAAAATGCTGTGTGACATTACCCGTATCTGAGGCAAAATTTCGTCTTCTCTTTCATACTCTTCCCCTACTCTTTATTAAGATTATTATTGTCCGTTTTCATTGACTGCCTGGCTGAATCCTGATTTTTAATTGAAACTGTAATTACTGTAGCAGCTTTTATTCAAAGGAGTGTAAACAGGGGTATCACAATTGCTCATATTGTCGAGGTTCGAGTAATAGAAGGCAAATTACGCCTGTTTAGAGGTTGAAAGCATAGGAGAATCGACATTTTTTGACAAAGGGGAATCGACATTTTTCGATGAAGGCTGGTCTTCATTGAGAGAAATAAGTAGATGATTTGGGTTTTCATTTATTACTATGTTCGGAACCTGCTTCCTTACAAGACTTTTGGACATCTGCTGCTGCTACTGCTACTGCTACTACTGCTGCTGGACTTTCAAATTTTCAACGAAATTAGAAGGGTGCTGCTGGCGAGCTATAATATCAGTCGCAGACATATTTTGCAGTTAATGCAGACTACTGTTTTTGAAAATTCTCTGTTCCAGTTTTCGGATTAGAAAGCTCTTTTCGTTTTTTTCGATTGGCGAAGACTACTGGGACTGACTTTTCTTCAGTTTCCATTCTTAAGAGGCATTTGAAATGTCGTTTATTTTGTCATTATTAGGATACGAACTCTAGTCACTCTGATCCATATCGTTTTATTGGATGCTATTTTTGAGTTGGTTAGAATTGGGTTCCACAGAAGTAGAGCGATTAAATTACAATTACGCATTGTCTTAAATGCCATTGTTATTGGTGCCACTTTTTTATTATTATGACTTTCCTTGATTTTTCAAATTGCCTTGAGAAGGACTGCGAGAAAGAGGCATATATTTCCTTTGCCTTTATTGAAAACTGAATTGTTTATTATCGTTGAAATACGAAAGTGGGAGTTCATTGATCAGATTTTTTTAATCGAATTCCTTATATAGAATTATAAAAAATGATAAAAATTTAAAAAAAAAAAAAACTATAATTAATTACCACGCCCAATTTGCATTAGATTTTGTGGAGAGTCTGCTATATGTGTTTTTGGTTATCCTGTTGTGCTTTGCTTCTGAATTTCGCTTCTTCGCTTTGAATCATATCCAATTTCTTCTGCAGCAAATGGTGTTTACTGAACTCTTCTTCGTTTTTGTAGTTTTACTTTACGAGGTAATCTAGCGTTACCTTGGTACCCTATTTGGCTTCTAATTTCTATTGTTGCGTGTGTTTTTTCCACTCTACGGCGACCTCCTCGGTTTCGGTGCACAAGTTCGATTGGATGGCTTTCGGGTTGCTGGACACCAGCGGTGCGTCATTTTGATTTCGTGGAAGATTTCTTGCGAGTTGTTCCGGCATGTTCGCTTCAAAGTTGAGTTTCTGCGGCTGCAGGGCAGCTATTTCGATTTATTTCTCTTGCAGTTGCTATTTTTAAAAAAGAAAATGAATGAATGAAATTTAGAATTCCCAAGAATTATCACTCAAAAATTACCTTAATATGCTTTTGCTCCCAGTCGTGCGAAAGAATGGATTCCTTTATAAACTTGTTTAACGCCTTTTCATAAATGTTGTTGTACTTCAAAAACTCGATGAATTTCCGCGCCCTGACAGCGTAAATTAGTGCCTGGTTGACCACTATAGCCTACGAAAATATATTGATTTAGGTATGGCCAAATAAATTAAATCTTTCTTTTCTTACCTTGGTTATTCTTTATTTGACGTTGTTGAGGACTTCATATTCTCCGAAAAACGTTGCTGCCCCTTTGACCACGACTGTTTTCCGCTATTTGAGTTCTTTCTATTTTTTGATCGTTTGGTTAAAGTTTAAGGCTTCAAGTCCCCTCTGAGAACTACTTTTACTCCTTATATCATCTTACTTTTCTTCTTTTTCTATTAGATATTGGAGTTCCACCTCTCCGGAGACTATCAAATAGATGTATCCATGAGAAAGAGATTCACCATCATTATAAAAAACGTGATTTTTATTATAGGTTTTAGGTTCTAAGGAATGAGTGAAAGACTCCATTTATGGCTTAGCAATCAATTTCAAAAAATTGAATTTATAAAAAAAATTCAGTTTTTGACTCACCATTTCGTCTTTACAATAAGAATTTAATTTTTTAAATAAAAAAATACTGATAGAGTTTTAAAATAAATTATAATACCTAATGATGCTTTGACAATGGTGTTGAATCCGTCTCTCGAAAGCACCATTAACTCAGTATCTTCTTCACATACCATAGAAGCGGTTCTGTTTTTATATTGTATAATTAATTTATTTATTTATTTATCTATTTATTTATTTAGCTACCTCTTTTCATTGTTCATCAAAGCTATTTCTCCGAAAGCGTCTCCTGGCTGGAAGGTCCACACCTGTTAGAAATCTTTAAATTTTTTTTTCAAGAATTTTTGAGTCGGTGTTAAATTTTGATCTTCGATGTTTTACTAACTCCTGATTTTCCTATTTAATTATTAAAAAGCTTTAATTAAATTTTAAAGAAAAAAAAAGAAGAGATAAAGATCTACGTGGGAGATTAAACTTCGTCGTCTAATTTCTTTTTTTTTATAAGAGTCATCACCTTCCCCTTAATAATAATGAAGTACTCCTTTCCATAGTCTCCTTAGTTAAATATTACTTCATGCTTTTTAACGGTTTGGAGACTTAAATGTTGGCACAGTCTAAATAGTGCTTCGTCATTTCCTAATTTTATATTTAAAAATTATTATTTTGTATTTTAGTTTAACAAATACTAGTTTATTTTTTACCAATTAATGAATAATTTTGATTTTTGAAAAGTGAAAGTCCTTAAATAGCTTTTGCCAGAAATCTCATTTGGTCCTTTGTCTTAATGGTTTTTTTCATGATGAGGAGGACAATCTGTTTGTTATAAAAAAAATTAAAAAAATTTTTAATTATCTATATTATCATTACATCTTGATCGTTAGGATCGGACATGTCAACGTGATCCTTAAATAAGACATTTGAATTTATGATGTCTTCCATCAGGAGTCGCATACCCTGGGGGTCATTTACTCAATTTTCGATTTCTATCTTTAAAGGAACCCCATTGTTTTACGATTGCCTTAATTTTCACTTGAGTTTCGATCACTTAAACATTCGTTCTTTCCCTCATCCCCGTTCTAATTGGCTTTTTTATTATCCATTCCATGACTGCCGACCACATTAAAGGAAGTAATGCCTTTCGGTCTAATGCTTCTTTTTTGCTCACATTAAATAAGCTAAAGCTTGCCTGCATTCTAATCTTATTGCACTTTCATCAAATCTTCTTCTTCTTCCGTTTTTTTCGCGGCTGAAACCAATTCACTAAATTTTTCTATTTTTAAATTTCCTTCAATTTTCAGAGTCCCTCTTTTGATGGGTGTCTTAGCTTCCTTATCCTAAAATACAGATTTCTTTTTTTCTCTTTGCAGCTATTGAAGCTGCATTTTCAAGTTGAGTTCTCGCTATTATTGTTCAAATTTAGTGTCACTAAATTCATCATCTTCTTCTTCTTCATCTTCCTATTCGTCAATGTTTTCTTTTTTTTGTTATTGGTTATTTTCGGGTGAAGAGATTTATATATTTATATTAAAAAATTAATCATTTTATTCTCCGTTTGGAGACATTTAGCTTTTCCTTTAGCTGCTGGACTTTTAAATTTTTGGAGAAAGTTGCTTTTGCAATATCAGTTGCTTTTTTTCTTCTGTAAATTGGGAGGTGAATTGGTGAAGGAAAAGAGATCCTCTTTGGCTATTTTTATATTAACGATTTTTTTCTTCTTCTTCGCTATTATTGAAATTTTACAGCAATACCACTTCTTATTCTTCTTCACTTTGGGAGGAACTACTACTCATTATGTAATATATTGTTTGCTAATTTTTTGTTTTTAAAGTTCGTTTCTTTAAATTTTAATTGCGACAATTTACTTGTTTTTAAAAAATGCTAGGTTTGTTTTTTATTTTCCTCTAAGAAAGTAAAATGTTCTTTATTTTTAATTTTGTTTTATGTGTTTCTTCTCTTAATATGTTATTATTGTGGAATTGTTATTATATGCTTTATATAGTTTTGTGATTATTATCATTATTTAATGTAAACATATTTCGACAAGTAATATAGGAAGGCTTAAATTATATCACAAGCTTTTCTTTAATACTTAAATTCCTATATAGACATTTCTTGTAATTTTATTTATTTATTTATAATATTTATAATAAAAAAATTCGTAAATATAATATTTCATTATAAAATTATTAAAACCTGATATATATTATTTATTACCAACTTAATCAGTAAAATTAAAAATTATGAACTGAAATAATTATATATTTAAAACATATTATTTTCTGCAGTTTATTTTTGTTTTATGTAATACATCTTATTATTTAATTGATTTACTAACATCTCATTAAAATAATATATAGTAAAAACTTTTTAGTTTTATATTTTTAAAATTTCTTTTTCTAAATTATACCTTTGTATTAAAATTAACTTAAATATAATATTTTGGACAATTATATGAAATTAGCAAAAATAAACATTTTGGAATTGGAGTACTACGTTTATATTATAATATATCAAAAATTATTATGTTTTTAATCAAACAGACAGACTTTCCCAACCAATAAATATAAATTGTAAGAAATATACACCAAAATCAAACATGAGTAAATAACAAAATTTACTCCTCTTTTATTAATATAAATTTATATTTATAATATAATATATTATTTATTTATTAATTTTTTTAAAAAAATTTAAAGATGAATGCAATAAAAATATACTTATATATTATATTTTAGTTTATATATGCCCTCAGTTTTTTTCATTATAAAATAAAATTTAAAGTTAATTAACTTGCGAATCTTCTTCGCTATGAATATAATGCTTCATTTTTTCTATCATTAAAAGTGCTCCTATCATGGCTAGACTGATATTCAATCCCAAATGGGCCAAAATCGCAGTTATAAGGCCTTTTTCCTTCACAACTAAGTTTAGCATTCTTCTGAAAATAAACATAATAATAAAAAATTAAAGAGAGAATATCCAAGTGCCAATAAAATTTCCCGCAAATAAACACATCAAAGCGTAATGAAATGAAATATAAATTTCTGACTCTTCAGATCTAGGTTAATTTACAAATATTTTATATTTTCAATTATTAAAAATATTTAAAAAAAATAATATGAAATTTACTTATTGTAAATAGACTGAAGAAAAAGACCCCAAAACACTCCTCCAATATTGGATTTAAGAGTTGATACGAAAATCCTACAGCTACTAGTGCAGGCAATTCAAGTTCCAAGGGAATTCGATATCGTTCGGGATTGAGGATTCCTTCGGATTGAAAATCGCGCTTCACTATAAAGAATCCCAAAATAAGAATGCCTGTTAAAGCCATTGCATATCCTATGCCTATTTGTTTATTAAAATATTTCATTTTAGAAGCAATAAAAAATAATTTTTTTTACCTGAATAAATTTACTTTTGCACATCTTGTAGTGATTTGCTGAAAAAATCTTTGAGAGATGTGTCTTGAAACTTTAAAATTGAAAGTGGTACTATGAGGAGCGTTATTGCCTGATAAATC
The DNA here is from genome assembly GCA_037039885.1 of Miamiensis avidus. Classification (NCBI taxonomy): domain Eukaryota; phylum Ciliophora; class Oligohymenophorea; order Philasterida; family Glauconematidae; genus Miamiensis; species Miamiensis avidus. The sequence goes on from JAWVGU010000016.1 coordinate 858,705, forward strand.
GCTAATGTGCTAATGACTGAATTGAAATAGTAAAGGAAAATTAAAATGGTTATCACAGGGGAGAGTAAAATAATTTAAAATACAGCCCGTTTTTTAGGATTGATCCCCAGCACTTCGTATTAAAAGGGCTAGTAATTAAACTGCTGTAGTCTTAAATTCAAATCTATTTGTATTTGTGCCTAATTATCATTGTCATTGTTTTCATTATTGTTATCCGTTTATCCATTTTACTCTTCCTACTATTGTATATTTTCACACTGTTGCTGCTATTATTGTTGTTGTTGCAAATCATTGAGAGTATATCTTGGGGTATTGTTGTGTCCATTTTAAATTTGGGGAGTGTTATGGCTTATAAGGTTGTTGAGATTTCCATTATTATTGGAACTTCCATTATTGAGATTGGTTTTGTTCTGCTAAACTTCTTCTACCATAAGTTAGTGGTGTTATTGTTAATTTGTTGAGAAATTGCTATCGTAAAAAAATGAACTCATTTACTTTATTTCACATCACGTGCAATCACAATATGAATTACTTTATAATTTTTTTTGCTTATTAATAACTTGAAATAACCTACTTTATATACGTTATAATTAATAGTTTTGAGGATATTTTAAATGAAATTTAAAATATTATTGCTTTACTATAATTTTTATGATGTATTTTATTGGTAAAAAATTATTTATAAATAATTAAATACCTATATAATTCCGACTAATAATTTTATGATATTAAAAGGGTATCAAATAAACACATTCTTTAAAACTTATTAATTAATTTATTTTAACTTAGTGAAATATAATTTAATATATTTTAAAAATAATTTCATTAATTTTTAAAGTTTATATAATTAAGCATAAAATTTAGTATCAATAGTTTTTTGAGGACTTAGAAAAAGTTATTATCAAGTTTGTAAGTCAGACAATTTAAATTATATTAAATCCAAATTCAAGTGGATCAAAATGATTTTTAAAATGAAATACTTATAATAAACTTAAATGATTATCAATACTTATCTAAATATAAGGATGAGTCAAAAATGAATTAAATAGTATAAGAATGTAAGCAAAAATAGTAAATTGTTTTTTATAGAATCATAAGTTTTTGTCAATCTAAATAACCCGAGAATACACTCAAACTAATTTATATATTAAAAACTATTAAATTATTCATAAAATTGCTATATAATCTGAAAAAAAGAAAATAATAAAAATAAATAATAAAAAGGTTTTGAAAATAAAAAGTCTCTGAAAACATAATCAAGTAATGCAAATTTCATAACATAACAATGCAAAAATAATAAAAAACCGCCCACAATTGTAAGGGTATCTTTTCAAATAGAACGACAATGTGTTTGGAAACTGGGTACAATTTTATTTTTACTTAAATGGCTCACAACTCATTCTATTTGAAAACCAAGACATGGAAAAACTATAGGAAATAATACATTTTTCCAATGCTGTAATAGATGGCGTATTTGGAAAGGACGAAATGCATGTAATCACCATTAGATAGGTAAATAAATAAAAAAATTAAATTCAAAAAGAATAAAGAAAGTAAACCCAGTAAAACATAAAAAATTATTTATCTTTTTATATTTCTAATACAGCCGAACTCTCTTACCCTGATCGGGAGTCAAAATCTGAGTCTTTCGCGAAACTGGCTAAACGCCCTAAAAACGCAGTCTCTCATAATAGACTACGAATTTGACAATCAGGAGAAGTTTTTCGATCAAGAGTACCGCGATTTTAATTAGGATGATTTGGACGAGTGTCCGATAGTATTGGAATAGTAGTTGTTGAATAATAATAATGTAAAAAGTAACTCTAAATATCCGCAACGATTAGCGACTTCTTTGATTCAACAGCAACACTCAAACAATCACTACGACTTCATGGTGCACAAAAACAGAAAAAACAGCGAATACTACTGCCGCAACAGCGCCGATTACTACGCAGTAAATTTGATTCCGGAGGCGATTCAACGCGAAGTGCAGGAAGTCAAGCAGCTTTTGTCAAATATCAACAACGACAATAACAATAAGGATACTTACATTAATAGTGCGAAATCGTGGAAAACAGTCAACTACGACTCAGGAAACACGTACAAACGCCTTATAAAAGAGGACGCCATCTACTACGCGACTTCTTTTAATTTGTCTGAAAATTGGAGCCAACTAGTATACGTGTTCGAAAGAGATGTCTTCGAAAGTTCTTGGGGAGTGCATCCCAAGAAGTCGGAAATTTAGCTCAAATTGAATGACACTTGCGTTATTTTAAAACAGGAAACTGCTTTTCAGTCGCAGACTTTAAAGCAATCGTCGGCGCATAAGGCTAATGGTTCCGGCAGCAATGGCATGCACAATCTTTAAAGTGAAAAAAATAAAAATAGTTTCGTCACAAATGAAAATAGAAAAAACTTACTTATTTTCCACGATTATTTCCTCAAATACTCCACGAAAGAAATTTGCGAAAACAAAGGCCCCGATGGGAAGTGCTTTTACGTTGTCAAAAAGCAAATGCCAAACTACTTTAATGAAGGGGAAGAAACACAAGGTTAGAAAAGTAGCAGACACTTCTTTTGTGTAGCAGAACTATGTGTGATAAAAATCGAAAAGATTGAAGAAAACTGCGTTTCCTTTTCTGTGATTTTCAAAACAGCCAATCCGAATGGCCCCAATGCAGCAAAAAAGAGCACAAATGGCAACGACTTGGAAATGGTGGAAAAATACATCGTCGAAAGTCTGATAGACTTCAATGTTTTCAAATACGAAACTGCACTCATTGTAGATAGAATATAAGCGAAATAATAGTAAAAAATCGAACAGGAAGAAGCCGAACTGTTCCATGATTTCGATTCTTCCACCTCTTCTGCAGAAGAAGAAAAGCCGCCATTAAAATAATAGTAAAAAACACAAAGCAAAGCCACTAATGAAAATGGTGCTTTAGATAACCATGCTGATATGGCCAACGCTAATAGCGATAAATAATAAGAATAACAAACTTAATTATAACAATAACAGGAATAAACAGAAGAAATTAAATAAGATGGCAACAACTTAAATAACTAATCGAATAAGTCACTCGATTTGGCACGAGTCGACCCTCAATATTACAAGCCGGGAGACATTCGTTTCGTTTCGGCCGAAAATTTCAACGAAATTCACAACAGAGTCACGACTTTGAAAGATAAAGAACTCCGTGATTTCGAAGAATTCAAAAAATAAGTTGCATACATGAACGAAACTGAAGGAACTTATTACAAATTTTTCGTAGCCAGGAGGGGGAAAGTGGCGAAGGCTTTAGAAATGATCACCAAGTGGTACAAATGGAAATAGTCAACGAAAATTGAGACTTTTTCGCGAGCTGACTTCTCTGTGTTCGACGATGTCAATTGCGATTAGTAAAAAATAAAAAAAAATAAAAATTTCGACTTATAATAAAACAATTTCTCGTTTTATTAGAATTATTGGAACTGATTTCCATGGAAGACCGGTGGGATTTTCGCTGACGAGATTCATTTTTCCAAATCAAATTCGAGAACATATCAAAAGTGGACTCTATTATAAGAACTATTGGCATTATTTGATGTATCTTTAGCGATAAGGCAAAGGACTCTGTGATACCTTTGTGATAATTTTAGATGTGGGCAGAAATACGAGCAAAAATGTGGATCTATCAGTCACAAAAGAGCAAATTTAAAGTCAACTTAACTATTTCCCTGAAACACTCTACAAAATTTATATTGTCAAAGCCGATTTATTTACTCGATTTGTGTGGAATGCTGTAAAAATTCTGCTTGATAAAAAGACTACTGATAAGGTATTATATAGTCATTTTTTTTATTTATAATTCATATTTTAAAAGATAGTTATTTATTTATTTATTATTATAATTTTTTAGGTCAGGATTCTAGGCTCCAATAAAAATGAAATATATAATGCTTTGAAGGAATGCATGACAGATGAGGTAATTCCGACAATTTATGGTGGGAAAAACAATGTGACCTAACATATAAACTATGAAGAGTGAGTAAATAAAATATAAAAACTTTGTTTTTTATAAATATATACAAAATAATATAATAATATTAATAACTTTTTATAAAATATTATTTACACTATACTTTTTCTCATTTCTTTTGAAAATTTATCTTACTATATGCTAAAAATTAAAGAGTGATAATTTATTATAACTTCAAATAATATAAACATAAAAGAGACTACTTAGTAATTAATAAATATTTATATATCTACAATATAACGACTCATTTCTTATTCTTAAAACAAATTTTCCATACTAAATAAATTATTGTTTTCTTTCTGCATTCTATTTGAAATGTTTCACTTTGTCAGCTGTTGAATAAGTCCTTCAAACACAGATTCAATTCCGGAATTTTCAGCTGCAGAAGCTTCATAATAAAGGAATTTACGCTAACTGGCCCAGGTGAATCCATCCTGTTCTGAAACACTTCTTTGTTTATCTTTTTTATTCCCTACAACCAAAACGGGTATTCCTTCTGCCCCATTTTCATTTGCTTCTCTTATCCACATATCTAATCCATGCAGACTCTATTTCACTGAAACATCCATGACTAGTAATATTGCGTCAGCATCTCTGTAAAATTCGTTTCTAACTTCATAGAATTCAGGATGTCCAGAAAAATCCCAAAAATTAAGCTAAATCGTCCCAGCCTACTAAGCGTTTTTACCCCCATGAGGAACGGTTTTTGTTTAATAATCAACTGCTATTGTGCTAGAGTATGTATTTTAAAACTTACTTGAGCAATACTAATTCAATAATTGTGTTTTCCCTACACCCGCATCTCCTAAGACTATAATTTTAAACCTTTATGTTTCTTTGGGTTGGGGAATATTCAGTTTTTTAGGTCTCTCTATCATAAAATAATTACTAATATTAGATTTTTCTTATTGGTTTTATTTTATTGTGATTTATAAATTAATTAAAAGAATATTATAAAATAAATGGTTTAATATATTTTTTACTTAATAATTAGTATCGTGGTGTTTGTTTTGATATTTGTGTTGAGATTTTAGGCCTTGCAATCTGGATGAAATAACTTAGAAGTTCATAGATGTTTTAAAATTTTTTAATATAATTTTATAACAGATTTAAATGATAAGAAAATTAAATATATATTGAAATAAATAAAATGTTCAAATTATTTTAATTAATAACCAAAGAAAAAAGGAATCAATACAATATTTTTAATGAATACTTAGAAATTTTCAAAAGTTTTGTTAATCAGAACTTTGATACAGCATATTATAAGTGTTATTATTTTATAAATAGTTAGAATAAACAAAATGAAACTTTTATAAAAAAAATCTAATAAATCAGGGTATTACTAGTTGTTCACAATTAGATTACAAGAATTAATGAGAGTTTGTATAATATCAATATACAGTAAGGTTTTATAGTTTTTTATAATAATAAAGTAATTTATATGTTTAATTTTTTTACAATAAATATATACATATGGTTTGTTTAAATTAACTCACTTATTCATTCACTCACTCACTCACTCACTTATTCATTCATTAATTGGATTAACTTAATAATAAAAATTTAAATAAATAGCTATTAATTATCAAAAATAATTTATCGTGAAACTTTTTTTTTCTAATAGAAAAAAATAAATCAACTAAGTAAAGTAAATTTCAATTCATATTTAGAGCCTATATTTGCATTCTAAGAAGGAATTGTTTAAAAGCAATAGCAATAACAAAAAATAGAATATTAATAGAAATCAATAAATCTTAAAACTAAATAGTTTAATTCATAATAATTCAAATGGCAAGCAAACCTAAACCTGGTGCGGGGTGGGGATTCGGAGGAAAATAAGATGTACAATTGAACGTAGGAAATCAAGTGCAATAAAAAGTCAATATTTGGGAACAAACAAACGAAGATTTGATTTTAATTCCCGATATGGACCAGGAATAAAAAGAATAGGAGGTTTAAAAGGTCTCTCAGACGGGAACTGCAACCTACAACACCGTTTAAGATATAAAATAACTCGATAACATCACCTAAATGACTACACTTCCGCAGACTGAAGAAGATGTTGACCTCTCCTATTTGATTGGAGTTTTAAGACCTGTTGAAGAAATAAGAGAAAATGACGAATAGTGGGAGTTTATCAAACTGAAAACTGACATTTATGAATTAGTTTCCAATTTATATAGAACTCATAATTTTCAGGAAGAAGATGACGAAGATAATGAAAATGAAGGCGATTCTAAAGCAACAGGAAATACAAAATAGAAATAAAATTAGGCAGCTCGTAGAAGGTGAATTAAAGAGTTTAATTTTATAGTTAAGGTGATTTTTTCTATTGAAATAATAAAAGTAATTTAAAATAAATATAAATCACTATTAAATAATGAAAAGAAATATATTATTTTTATGAAATATTTATAACTTTTATTATAGAATTATAGAATAATTTAATTACATATTATATGCATTTGTTTATTTTATTAAATAATATAGATGAATGTCCAACTTATATGTCTTTACTTGCTGGTTAAAAATTTTCTATTTTATTGATATAAAATGTATGATTTGTAAAAATATTTTTTATTGTATAAGCTCTGTAGTAATTAACATAGAAAATATGATGTCCAAACAATATAATTTGTTTAAAATAACTTATAGTATTGATATTTCTTTCGTTTAAATCAAATTTAGTCATGTATAATTATAATTAAATAAAAGAAATTATATTTTTCAATTACTCATTGTTTCCTACTAATATTTTAATTCCCTAGTCGTCATTTTTAGTTATTTATTTTATTTTATATAAAATAGCATTATTCTTTTGTTATTTTTAGATGGAAAGTTAATTAATTTTTATATTATTCCTATTTGTGAGTATACTTAATATTAATAATTTTTAATTTGAGGTAAAAAATAGCATGTTTAAATCACTAATATTCCAGGGTCGCTATAGATTCGCCAGCAAATTCGGAAGGAAAGAAAGCGAAGTAAGAGTAAGATATGCACCTTCTCCCACCGGAGATCTTCACATAGGGGGCTAAGAACTGCTCTTTACAATTATTTGTTTGCTAAAAAAATAAGGGGAAGTTTATATTGAGAATTGAAGATACAGACAAAGTAATAATAAATTTATCTTATTTTTAAAGGAAAAGAAAGATTTAATTTTACCAAAAAAACAATTTAATTAAAATTCAATTCAAGAAATTAATTTTTCCCTTTTTTTTAAGAGCAGAGAAGTGTAGGGAACTGTAAAATCGCTTATGGAAATGTTACAATGGTACGGGTTGAGTTGGGACGAAGGTAGGCAACCAATAAAAACTTAAAAAAAATATTAATGATTTGATTGAGATAATATAATATTATTTTATATCTTAGGTCCGCAACTCTCAAAAGATAGTAAACAATAAGAGTTGAAAAACAACGAAATGGAAGAAAAGGGAGATTTCGGTCCGTATTCCTAGAGTCAAAGACTGGATCTGTACCGAAAATATGCACAAAAACTTATAGAAACAGGAGACGCCTATCATTGTTTTTGTTCAAGTGAAAGACTATAAAAAGTGCGGGAACAACAGCAAAAAAACAAACAAATAACACAATATGACAAACACTGTAGGTCTTTATCGCACGAAGAAATTCAGGATAAATTGCGACAAGGAGAGCCCCATGTAATAAGACTCAAGGTACCGGAGGGAGAAACGAAGATCAAAGATATAATAAATGGAGACATAGTTTTCAAGCATGACTAAGTAGATGATCAGGTTCTGATAAAATAAGACGGATACCCCACCTACCACTTGGCAAATGTAGTAGACGACTATTTGATGAAAATTACGCACGTAATCAGAGGAGAAGAGTGGCTCACTTCTACTCCTAAACACGTTTTGATTTACGAAGCTTTAAATATCAAGCCTCCCAAATTCGCCCACTTGCCCCTCATTGTTAATGTATAATTATTATAAATCTACCCCTTTTAATATATAGAGTGATATATAGATACAAAAGTTTATTTATTTTTTTTTATGAAAGCCCAACGGCCAAAAAGTTTCGAAAAGAAATAAAGATTCCTCTGTAGAGTATTACAAAGATTTGAAAATAGAAAAGGAAGCCCTGCTCAATTTTATCAGTTTACTTGGATGGAGTCCTATGGCTCACGAAGAAATATTGGCCTAGAAGGGGACTTTAAAGCTGCAGGATGAACTTTTGAGCATGGATGATATGCAGGATATGGTAAATAAATTGCATTTTTAAAACGAATAATACAATTTCTTAACCTAATGCTTTTTCAGTTCTCGTTGGAAAGAGTGAGAAATAGAAACTCAGTTTTAGATATTTCCAAGCTCTTCAAATTTAACGGTCACTACCTGCATGCTAAGTATTATAATTTGCACAAAAATGAAAATCTTTTCAATGAATTTTTCGATTTAACTTTAAATGAATTACCGGAATTAGCAAGGGAAATTAAACTGTACTCCACACCTAATTTGGTTAAAGTTTTCCATATAATGTTGGAAAAAATAAAATCTCTTCAAGACATTAAATAATTCAGTTTCTTTTGGGAAATGCCCAAAACCTATAACGAAGCTTAATAAAAAAAATTCTTCAAAAATGAATTTTTGGCATAAAAGATATTAAAGGATATGCACTCACTTTTTTTAAATTTCAGGGAAGATTTTACAAAAGATACAATTAATAAAGCTTTGGCAAAATACCTATATAATTCTCAGGAAACTCAATTTCCTCTTAAAAATGAAGACGTTTATCACTTCTTACGTTTTATAGTTACGGGAAATAAAAATGGCCCTGCTATTGGGGAAGTTTGTGAAATTTTGGGCTTTGAAAATGTGTAGAAAAGAATGTTGGTTTTCATGAAAGAAGAAGAAAAATGAATGTAAGTATGTATATCTAAATATAATAGCAAAAAAGAATATTATTTATAATCAGATATAATAATAAAAATAGGTACACAAAAAAAACACTTTATAATTACTACAATATTTAAAAACTATTTACCATTATATGTATAATAATTTCTATTAATCTAATTAAAAATTTTTATACGTCAATATAATCTGAATATATATATAAAACATGTGGCAAATTAAATTCTTTTTGCTTTTTCTAAATAAAATGGTATTTATTAGTACAGGCTTCACATATTTCTTTATTAATATTAAATTTACTTGAAGATATTTCGTGCGCATTAAGAAGTGGAAAATTAGTGGATTTGACGCCTTATATATGTGTTACGTAATCTTTAAGAACTTTACGTAAAAATTCCTCCCGCGATTTATTTACTTGAGTTTTAACAATTTAATTAATTAATTATTATCACTTAAACACGCTTATTAAAGACTCTAAATAAGAAATAATTATATATTTATGATTATCAGCTGTGTTTAGTAGTATAATCTATACAATTTTATAAGCTTACATGGAGGGTAGTTTGTTAGTTTTACAAAATCATTGCATTTTCTTTCCTAGCAATCAATTCTTGAGAATTAATAATCAGCTATAACTCACCAAAATAATACTTATATAATATTAAAATACAATAAATAAATATTAAATAACAAGCAAATATAGAATCATAAAAAAAACTTAAAATAAACATAATTTTTTTAATTCAAAAAAAAAAAAAAACCAAATTTCTTCTTGCCAAGCAAAATTTATTAAAGAAAATAAAATATACTAAAATGTAATAACAAAATTCTGAAATTGTTTAAGTCTACATGGATTGGATTTCCTAGCCTGCTCGAGCCGTTGTTGCTTGTTGCAAATTAGCTCGAGTTTAACATAATTTATCTGAAATTAGAGTAATGAAGGGAGAATAGTTCACTGAAGCCTTTAAAGAAATCAACCCAAACCAAAAGTTCCAGCCATTGTCGACGGAAAATTCTCTCTTTTCGAATCTCATTCCATTATGAGATATTTATGCGATTCAAGAGATACTCCTGACCACTTATATCCTAAAAGAGATGTGTAGAAAAGAGCGAAAATCGATGCTTATTTGGACTGGCACCACTTAAACACAAGATTACCCATGGTTAAGGTTATGTTGGGAACAATGACAGGAAAAGAAGCTGACGTTAAATAATATACTCCCTAAGTAGAATAAACTCTTAAATTTTTCGAATCTTTTTGGTTAAAGGAAGGACCCTTTATTGGAGGGAATTAAGAAATTTCTATCGCAGATATTAGTGCTTATTGCGAAATTATTGCCTTGCTTATGGTCGGATATAAATTTGAAGCTTATCCCAAAGTAAAAACTTGGTTAGAAAGAGTAGGAAAAATTGGTGAAATAGCTTAAGCTCATGAAGTATTTTTCAAAATTTTGACTAAAATGAATAAAACTAAATTATGAAATAATATAATTTAAATTATATACTATATAAATAAAAACTGATAAACTATAGATAAATAGTAATTACCGCATTTTCTATTTATATTACTAAATAAATAATTTGTTTTTTTAATTTCCAATTTTAAAATTTTTAAGTAATTTTATTAGATTATCACATATTTAATTCTACATATTTTTCATTGTATTTATGATATTCTTACATAGAAGTTTATGTTTTATAAAATAATTAATGGCTTAAAGGATTTTAGTAATAATATAAAATTCACTTTAATTTGTTTTCATTTATTATTTAGAAATATCTGGATATATGAAATTTCTATTATATATTATTTATAATTTAATACAAAATAATTTAAATAATAATAGAAATAATGTTAATAAAGAAACAAGATATATCTAATTTTCCTAAGCCAAAAAATAAAAATATAGTGCTATTTTTCCACTAAATATAATAATATAGTTTTATTAATAAATTAATTTAAATTTTAAAAATTGTGTTTATAAGCAAATTCCTAAGCATATTATAATTTTGATAAATCTTATTAAGATATTAAATAGTTTATGTTTTGTAAGGATGAATAAAATTTATTTAATATTTTTGAGATTATTTATATATAGTATCATACTTATACAATAATATTATAACTATTATATATATTATTTCTTTTACTCTATAATATTTACTAAATTGTATTTATGAACCAAGAATATATATCTAAGATAAAATATTATGTAAAATACTTTTAATTCTTTAGTTAGGAGAAAAATATATATATTCTTTAAATAAATTTGGGGTTGGGGTTGGGGTTGGGGTTGGGGTTGGGGTTGGGGTTGGGATTGGGGTTGGGGTTGGGGTTGGGGTTGGGGTTGGGGTTGGGGTTGGGGTTGGGGTTGGGTTGGGGTTGGGGTTGGGGTTGGGGTTGGGGTTGGTGGGTTGGGTTGGGGT